>SJYT01035753.1:1059595-1106021 GCA_006410635.1 Cephalophus harveyi
TTTTTTTTTTCGCTCAGTCGTGTCCGACTCTTTTGCAACCCCATGGACTGTAGCCTACCAGTCTCCTCCGTCCCTGGGATTCTCCAGGCAGGAATACTGGATATATACACATAATATCGGAGAAGGCAATGGCACCCCACTCCAGTACTCTTGCCTGGAAAATCCTATGAACGAAGGAGCCTGGTAGGCTGCAGTTCATGGGGTCGCTGAGAGTCGGATATGACTGAGCGACTTCCCTTTCACTTTTCACTTTCATGCATTGGAGAAGGAAATGGCAACCCATTCCAGTGTTCTTGCCTGGAGAATCCCAGGGACGGGGGAGCCTGGTGGGCTGCCGTCTATGGGGTCACACAGAGTCGGACACGACTGAAGTGACTTAGCAGTAGCACACATAATATACCTAAGTGTGTGTCGCCTTAGAAATACAATATTCTATTGTATAGGGGTGGGGCTATCGTCACCTTCCTGCATTCAGCCCTGATGCACACTTCATCTTACCCTGTCCTGGTTGTGATATTAATAATTTGCTACATACTGTCCATTTGGCATTCTTTTCCCTCCAACACAAGGCCTAGTCTAGGGCGGAGATTGTACTTAGTAACGTATCTGTAGTTTTAAGTCTCCTAAGCCTTGTTTGCCTTTTATGGCACTGACCATTTTGAAGTCCAGAGTCACACCCATCCCATATTGTGGTTTATTGGGTATATTTTTGACCATCTCCCTGTGAATGAGATTCAGGATAAGCTATGATCTCTGGAGCACCACCTAAGTGATGCCGTGTCCTTCTCAGAACATCACATTTTGATGCACATGAGGTCTGTGCGCCATCAAAGGTGATGCGAATTTTGATCCATTGGGCCAAGATACTTGTGCCATTTCTTCGCTGAATAATATCTGGCATTCCCATTTCTAATAGGAAATCATTGGAGAGACACTTGTAGATGCACTAAATACCTTAGAGAGAATCTGATTGGTCCTTCGAGGTCCTTTCCTCCACTGAACCAATCATCAGCTAGCCTAGAAGTAGAGACCATTCTGATTGGTCCTTCCAGGTCCTGTGTCCTCCACGGAACCAATCATCAGCTGAGGTGATGCAGGACCCTAATGGCCCCAGGCCGGGTCACCTGACCATGGGAATGCGAAGGGAAGCCGATCACCCCCCTTGCCCCATACCTGGAGAACACAAGGAAGGGATGAGGCGGTGATTCTCAGCCAGAGACGGTTTGTCCCTCAGGGGACGCCTTCATGTCTGGAAAGATTTTTGTTTGTCACAATTGAAGGGGTCGTGCTAATGGCATGCGGTGGCCAGGAATGCTGCTTAGCAGTTCTGCAATACTCAGGACGCCCCTGCCCCACCCACCGCAAGAAAGATCTGGACCCCAAATGTCACAAGTGGGAAGGGCTGGTAACGTGGGAATAGGAGAAGGACGGTTCTGCAGAGGTGAGGGCACCGTATGGAAGGAACACCGTCCTGCCCACCCCAAGCTTTCCAGCTGGCATCCCAGCCCTCTGAGGCTAAGGGCCCCAGCTTCAGAGTCTCAGCACTGGGTTCAAACCCGGCGTCAGCCACTAGCAGCTGTGGGACCCGGGACCAGTTCTGGAACTCCTCTGTAGCTGTTTCCTCCTCTGTGAAACAGGGCGGTAGGAACTGCGCATGGGTTACCAGGAGGGTGAAGTGGGTTCGCATCTGTGCTGCGCTTACCTGGGAAAATGGGCTTCCCAGGTGGTGCTAGTGGTAAAGAACTCAGCTGTCAGTACAGGAGACACAGGTTTCATCCCTGGGTTGGGAAGATCCCCTGGAGGAGGAGGGCATGGCAACCCACTCCAGCGTTCCTGCCTGGAGAATCAAGAGCGTTATGTGCTCATTTCTAACCCTGAGTGCTCCACGTTTCCCGCCTATACGGATGATCAAATGCCAGAGTGGGAAAGCTTACCAGTGCCTCCCTACCCCCACTTCCTCATCTGCAGGATGGAGAAACAAGATCAGAGGCCACCTTCTGAGGATTAAATGGGACCTGATACGTCATTCAGGCTAAAGCGTCCTAAATGCTCAAAAACCATTGGATAGAAATAGGAGTCCTCCCAGAAATCACTACAGCTGCAATACTGCCAGCACCGTGGGTGATGCTTTCTATTGGGAAGAAGTGTTTAATTTTTTAGGAAAGCAGATGGTTTTAAGAAAACCAGCAAAGCAAACATTGTCACAGCTGACGGGTTTCCAGCTCTCACAAAGCGGCAAACAGTGTTACATTTAATGATCCTTTTTTTGGATTACCTTGTTCAGTCCTTTCAGGCCTCTGTGAGGGAGCAGTTACTTACAGTCCATTATACAGAAATGTAAAGTGAGGCCAGGGAAGGGCAGGTTATCTGCCTCAGGATCCCCAGCTGTACTGGGCGAAGAAGGAATTCAACCCCAGGTGGGTCGCCCCTGAAGTCCGTGCTCAGCCCCTCAAACTAAGGGCGAGGGGCCGCTGTCCCCAGGGCACGGAAGTTCTCCTCTCTCCTCTCTCTTCTTTCCTTCCAGCCGGGTTTTTGCTTCACTTTCTACATGGATTCGAAAGACTCCGAGTTTGATTCGCAACCTTCTCCTGGAAGTTCGAGAGCTGGCTCGAGGTACACCTCCCCCTCGAAGCCTCGAGCAAAGTATCGGGAGATCCAGGCCTGGGAGTGCCCGCTGTGCTGCCTCAGCGTCCTCTACATCTCCTGAACCCTGAGGCCCCCGCCTCCCGCTCCAGGCCACCCGCGCGCCCCACACGTGCATGCTGGGCTTCTGTGATGTGAATCCCCCGACACAGCGGCTTCAATAAACCCGACTTGCTCTCTCTCGAGGCTGCGGTCTGTGTGTCAAACTCCCAGGGCCGGGGCGCTGCCGCCCCGTGGAGCTGGGCAGCCAGGGTCCTCTGACCTCGGTGCTCTGTGCCACGTGGCTGGAGAGGGCTCACCCCCACACCCAGTCCACATTCTGGTTCGGGGCAAGTGGGGCGATGAGGAGAGGGGAAGACACGCTTCAGTCCTTCAAAGGGCGACTCCTACAAGAAGCCCAGATCCCTTTTCCTCACGGCTCATTGGCCAGAGACGGTCACGTGGTGACATCCAGTTGCAAGGGATGCTGGGAAGTGTAGTCCTAGCCGGGCAAGCCTGTGTCGCGTAATAGCTGCCGTCCTTAGAGCAGAGCTGTGTGTGTGCTTAGGGCAACTCCGCGGCCGCGTGGACCGTAGCCCGCCGGGCTGCTCTGTCCGGGGTTTTTCCGGGCAACGGTAGTGGAGTGGGTCGCATTCCCCTCTCCAGGGGATCTTCCCGACCCAGGGACTGGACCTGCATCTCCCGCGTCTCCTGCATTGCAGGCGGATCTCTACCCGCTGAGCCTCAGGGAAGCCCTTTACAGCAAAGGAGAATGGCTGTTGTTTCCACCACTGACGAGATCTGTTATGTTCATTTATCCCCAGCACCAGGCTGTGGCGATTGCACGAGTGAATAAACTTATTCTTCAGTTCTGTGTCTCTCTCCCACTGACTGGGATCTCCTTCCCTTTTACACAAATATTTAGAATGATGAACATTTTAGAGCACCGTCCATGTGGGAGGCACTGAGCTAATGTCTTTACACATTTTGATTCTCTTAATTGCGTTCTATTATTATCCCTCTTTCTGAGATAGGAGAACAGAGAGTCCACATCACTTGCTTCAGTTCAGTTCAGTCGCTCAGTCGTGTCCGACTCTTTGCGACCCCATGAATCGCAGCACGCCAGGCCTCCCTGTCCATCACCAGCTCTGCTTCAGGTCACACAGAAGAGGAGCCAAGCCAACATTCAAACCCAGGCAGGCTGGCTCCAGAATCTACGCCCTTAGCCACCACGGTATCCACCTCACAGAGGTGCACGTGTGGAGATTTCCAGATGGTCACACAATTGTGAGTCAAAGAGCCTCTTTCAACACTCAGACCTTCCAACACTCCCTTCAGATAGCTCATCAGATGCTGCAGAAATACTTGGGATATGTGTGTAGCATGTATCTGTAGCCACAACAGTGCCAGTTAACAACCACCACCACAAAATCCATAGAAGGTGCTCACTGAGGTGAATATGCACATGTGAGAGCTGTGAGTTTTCATTTTATCTGGGGATTTAGAGGGGATTATAGCCCAGGAGACAGCCTCTCGGAGAGCTGTGAGGAACTGCTCCAAACAGGTAGGTGAGAGGTCAGTTTATATGGGATTTTTGGAAAAGGGGTCCGTGCAATCACGTGCACCCCTCATTACAAGGTCATGTTGGTTATGACACATGGACATCTCCATCAAAGACTGTTGTTCTTTTCTAAGTAAAAGATGCAGGTTGGGCAGAAATGTGAACAGATAAATGCTTTTTTAAAAAAATATACAGTTTATGAAATTTAAATCCTGTGAAGTAAAATATAAAAATAGTAATATATTCTTGCTATATGTGCAAAATTTGAAACAACCACCTTTAAAAACAGCTTTCCTGAGCCTGGGTATCTTTCCTGTAAATTGGGGGTCATTTTCGTTCCTGTTTCACAGGACTCTGGTGGAGGTTACTCGAGCGCGTCTATGCAGGGTGCTCAGCACCACACCTGACAGACGGAAAGTGCCCAGGAAACCCGTCATGATGAGACCCTGCAGTGGCCGTGGAAGTGCATTTGAGAGGGACCCGGGCTTCATTTTCTTGCCTTCAGCACAATACCTTCATGTGGATCCTTCAGCGTAAAGGGATCCAGGACATCTCAGTGGTCCAGCACGGCCAGTGGCTGCCACACTGGATGCCACAGATACAGCACATCCCCGTGGGCTCTGAGCGTCTGCGTGAGCACTGAGGGTCTGTGTGAGCTCTGAGGGTCTGCGTGAGCACTGAGGGTCTGCGTGAGCACTGGCTTCGATCTCTTGCACTCTGCTGAGTGCTCAGTCATGTCCAGCTCTTTGCGACCCCATAGACTGTAGCCCACCAGGCTCCTCTGTTCATGGAATTTTCCAGGCAAGAATACTAGAGTGGGTTGCCATTTCCTTCCCCAGGGGATCTTCCTGATCCAGGGATTGAACCCGCAACTCCTGCATCCTTACACTGCAGGCAGATTCTTCACCACGGAGCCACCAGGGAAACGCTTTCGATCTCTTAGAATGATCATACACCATAGCCCTCAGAAGTGAGGCTGGGGGCTCACGGCTATGAGAGCCTGAAGGAGCACCGTCTCATGGAGCAATCTCATTGGTGGGTTTTGGGGACTCTTGGCTCCAAGCAGGGTCCTCTGGGCACTTTGAATCTCAGGCTGCCCAGTGCCCTGTCCACTGGACACCTCCCCTGCCTGGGCCAGATTAACCCATCGGTTACTGCTGATGTCACATAAATGGTGACATTTCCCAGGCACTTCTGCCTGTCACTCCTGGTGCTGAGCACTTTACGTAGATGAGCTCATGACCTGTCACCAGAGCCCTAGGAAATATGAGCTAATATGATCCCCAATTTATTGGAGAGAAAAGCATGGCTCAGAGGAGTTTTTTAAAAACACCACCACTTTAAATTTTCTGCCAAATTCCACACTATCTGCCTATTTGTATGTTCAGTTCAGTTCAGTCGCCCAGTCATGTCCGACCCTTTGCGACCCCATGAATCGCAGCACGCCAGGCCTCCCTGTCCATCACCAACTCCCAGAGTTCACTCAGACTCATGTCCATCGAGTCCGTGATGCCATCCAGCCATCTCATCCTCGGTCGTCCCCTTCTCCTCCTGCCCCCAATCCCTCCCAGCATCAGAGTCTTTTCCAAATGAGTCAACTCTTCGCATGAGGTGGCCAAAGTACTGGAGTTTCAGCTTTAGCATCATTCCTTCCAAAGAAATCCCAGGGTTGATCTCCTTCAGAATGGACTGGTTGGATCTTCTTGCAGTCCAAGGGACTCTCAAGAGTCTTCTCCAACACCACACTTCAAAAGCATCAATTCTTCGGCGATCAGCCTTCTTCACAGTCCAACTCTCACATCCATACATGACCACTGGAAAAACCATAGCCTTGACTAGACATTCAAATTTTCATAAAATATTTCTTTCTTTAAAGCAGTTTATCTGTTCACTTTTCTTCCCAAACTGCCCTTCTGCGAGAGAGCAGCTTGGCTTTATGTACTGCAGGAGCTGGTACAGAAAATTCTCCAGGTCGGAGGTGGGCAGACTAGGATCATCCAGCCCAGAGCCTGTTTGTATAAATAAGGGCGTGTTGACACAGCCACATGCATCCTTAGGTACCATCTGGGATGGTTTCATGCAAAAAAGGAGCAGCTGCGACACAGACCTGATGGCCCAGGATTCTAAAATACCTGCCACACACCCTCTGGCCAAGAAAGGGGACTGACCCGGAACTGATGAGGGGCCAGACTGAAGTCAGCCCGGGTGAGGGCACGAGAATGGTGAGAAAAGGAGGGAGACCCCTGAACTACCCTGAATGTGATGCACACTGTAAAAGATATTCTGTGTTTGAGCCCAATACACGTGCTATTAACACATACATGTGTTTCTACCTGTGTGGCATCTCTTCCTACTCTAAGCACAAGTTTAGAACCACTACTTACTCTTACTGAGCTGTTACAAATCCTAAAAGATGATGCTGTGAAAGTGCTGCACTCAATATGACAGCAAATTTGGGAAACTCAGCCGTGGCCACAGGACTGCCAAAGGTCAGTTTCCATTTCAATCCCAAAGGAAGCCAAAGTGAAAGGATGTTCCAAAGACCACACAATTGCACTCAGCTCACACACTAGCAAAGTGATGCTCAAAGTTCTCCAAGCCAGGCTTCAGCAGCACATGAGCTGAGGACTTCCAGACGTTCAAGCTGGATTCAGAAAAGGCAGAGGAACCAGAGACCAAATTGCTGACATCTGTTGGATCATAGAAAAAGCAAGAGAATTCCATAAAAATATCAACTTCTGCTTCATTGACTATGCTAAAGCCTTTGACTGTGTGGATCACAACAAACTATGGAAAGTTCTTCAAGAGATGGGAATACCAGACCACCTGACATGCCTCTTGAGAACTCTGTATGCGGGTCAAGAAGCAACAGTTAGAACCAGATATGGGAAAACTAATTGGTTCAAAACCGGGAAAGGAGTATGTCAAGGCTGTATATTGCCACTCTGCTTCATTAACTTATATGCAGAGTATATCATGTGAAATGCTAGGCTGGATGAAGCACAAGCTGAAATCAAGATTACCGGGAGAAATATCAGTAACCTCAGATATGAGGATAACACCATCCTTATGGCAGAAAGCGAAGAGGAACTAAAAAGCCTCTTGATGAAAATGGAAGAGGAGAGTGAAAAAGTTGGCTTAAAGCTCAACATTCAGAAAACTAAGATCATGGCATCCGGTCCCATCACTCCATGGCAAATAGGTGGGGAAACAGTGGAAACAGTGACAGACTTTGCTTTCTTGGGCTCCAAAATCACTGCAGATGGTGACTGCAGCCATGAAATTAAAAGATGCTTGCTCCTTGAATGAAAAGCTATGACCAACGTAGACAGCATATTATAAAGCACAGACATTACTTTGCCGACAAAGGTCCATCTAGTCAAAGTTATGGTTTTTCAAGTAGTCATGTATGGATGTGAGAGTTGGACTATAAAGAAAGCTGAGTGCCAAAGAATTGATGCTTTTGAACTGTGGTGTTGGAGAAGACTCTTGAGAGTCCCTTGGACTGCAAGGAGATCCAACCAGTCCATCCTAAAGGAGATCAGTCCTGAATATCACCCTGATGTTAAAGCTGAAGCTCCAATACTTTGGCTGCCTGATGCAAAGAGTCGGCTCATTGGAAAGATGCTGGGAAAGATTGAAGGCAGGAGGAGAAGGGAGCGACAGAGGATGAGATGGTTGGATGGCATCACCGACTTGGTGGACATGGGTTTGAGCAAGTTCCAGGAGCTGGAGATGGACAGGGAGGCCTGGCATGCTGCAGTGCACGGGGTCTCAAAGAGTTGGAGACGAGTGAGTGACTTAACAGACTGACTTATGACCTGCACAAGGTCATTCTCGTCCCCTTAAGACCTGCCCATCACGACCTCCTAAATCTGTTTCACTAACGAACCGAGACACAGAGGCCCCCGACCCTCCCTGCTAATAACCAAGCTGCCGCGAACCTTCTGACGCCCGTGCTGGTGTCAGAGGCGGCTGAACCACCTGACTCGGCCTTGGGGGCGGGCTTGGGGCTTGTGCGTGACGCCGAGCCGCTCAGCGCTGTTCATTCGCGCGCGTTTGTCCACCGCGTCCCCCGAGCGTCTCCGGAGCCGGCTCTGCTCAGGCGCCAAGGACGCGCGCGGAGCCAGCCCGCCTGCCCTGCCCAGCAGCCCAGACCGAAGCGGGTCCCGAGGTCAGTCCCGCGGCCGCCGCTCCGCGGGGTCTGCGCCCGCAGGGCGGGGGCGCGGGCGGGGGTCCCCGCGGGAGGCCGGGGGCGCCCCGGGAGGAGGTGCGGGCGCGGGAGCTGCTGCCTGGGGACCCCGAGACCCCAGGGCGCGGGCGGCGGGGGCCCTGGAGAAATCCAAGTTTTCCCCTGGAGGAGGTGGAGACCCTCGGATCCCTTCCACCTCGGGGAGACTCCAGGTCTAAAGATTTCACTGGTCACTGGGAGAAGCGAAAACTGACGGCGACAGAGGAGGCTGGGGTGTCCGGAGGCGGGGACCCCCTCCAGGGCGGGCGGCGGGGAGCCCGGGTCCTGGTCCCCGGGATCTGGGGGCGGGAGGGGCGGACCCGGGACTTCGCAGTTTGCTGGAGGAGGCGGGAGGCACAGGCTTGCTCTGGACACCAGAGAGGGCAGTCGGTATCGGGCTCAGGGAAGGAACGGGCCAGGCGGCAGATGGGAGCAGGACTCGGGGGGGGTCCAGAGGGCGGTGTGAAGGACTTTGCGGTTTGATGGGGGAGGCGGAGGTCCGGGGGCTGCTCCCAACCTGGGAAGCAGGCGGGGTGTCAGGGGTCAGCGAGCAAATGGGCCCAGCAGAACACGGGAAGTGATGCCATGGGGCTGTTCTGGGGAGTCCGGGGGGCATTTTGAGGGGTAGGCAGCAGGGGAGACCCTCTGGACGTGTTTGCAGGTGCGCTGAGACGCATCAGAGGCTCGCAGATGAGGAGTGCGCGTGGAAAACAGCTTGGGCGCCCCCAGTGGCTCTGCGCGCCTGCGTGGCTGCGGGTGGGGGCTGGGAGCACGTTTGGGGCGCGCGGTTTTGAGGGGCAGCCTCTGGAGGAGGGGCCCGGGTGAGGCTGAGGGTGGGCCTGGGAGTCCCCCAGAGGGAAAGTGTACTGGGGAGGGTGGGGGGTCATTTCAGCCTGTGGGTCTGCCGTTGTGCCTGTCTGGAGGGTGTGTGCGTGTGTGTGCGCGTGTGTGAGTGTGTGTGTGTGTGAGATCAGGGCTGCCTGTGAGGAGTGTGCTCCGCACTGAGAAGCAGGCCTGCCCACCTGCGTGTGGGGGTCTCTGAGTTTCCCTGGACTTGTCTGCAGGTGTGTTTGTGCAATGAAGCCCTGGGTTCCGCAGTCTGCGTCTGAAAGTGCGTTATTAACAATCCTGTGTTTGTGTGACTGGTCAAGTGTTCCCACTGTTTGACGCACCTTGTATTTGCACAATTAATGTGTGAGGGTCTGCGGTGGGTCAAAGGATTCTTAAAAAGGCTTAAAGGAAGAGGTTTGACTCTAAGTTACCAGAGTGTTCTGAGTATGTGTGTGTATTTAATTACATTTAATTTTCATGTTTAATCATTTATAGTCCTCATTTTCATGAGGAGAAAGCTGACGGCCCAAGAGGTTAAATAACCCCTGAATCAGGAGCTTCAGGAAGAATGCAGTGCACATGGCTAAATACGAATGTCAGATAAATAATGGATTATCTTTTGGTATAAGCACACTCCAAATATACCGTGGGACTTGCATATACTTAAACATGATTTAGCCAAATAAATAAAAACTTAGTTTTTAGTAGACATGACCCATACAGTGTTTGGATATGGTTTACACTAAAAAAAAAAAAAAAAGGCTGCTGGGGACCCGGAGACGTGGGAGGGGATGGAGCTGCCTGAGTCCACCCGAGCTCTGAGAGCCACAGCCGGGCCGCCCGGCTCCACCGCCCGGGCACTAACTGCTCTGTGTCCTGTCTGCAGGGAGCACCTGTGGGGCCATGATGCTGCCTCTGAGCACCATCGAGGGCCAGGAGGCCGAGGAGGTGCAGACCAGGCCTCCGGAGAAAGGAGGTGAGACTGGAAAACTGTGGGCAGGCGGGAGTGGGGAGGTCCCCAAGGCACAGGCGATGGGGAAGCATGGACCCTGAGCACAGGCCCCCTCACCAAAGGTCGCCACTGGCTCTTCCGGGCAGGGACCCCCAGGATGCGGCCTCCCTGACATCACCTCCCGTCAGCAGGTCCTGTCACGGCCCCGCTCAGAGCCTGCAGGGAGCTCCTGGGAGCTGAGCCCGTTTGGGCCCCTTTTTGTGGCCCAGACACCCCTGTTTTCTTACCCCAGCCCCTCCCCTCCCTGACACTTCCCGTCTGTTCCCTGGGGGCCTTTGGGATGCAGTTGAATGCAGGCCCCCCTCACTCCTGGGCGACCTGCAACAAGTGTCCCTCCCTCTCTGTGCCTCGGCTCGCTCATCTCTACTTGGGTTGGGGATAATACCCATCTCAGAGTTACTGGCTTCTCTGGAGGCTCAGTCAGTAAAGAGTCCACCCTCAACATGGCAGATCAGGGTTTGATCCCTGGGTTGGGAAGATCCCCTGGAGAAGGAAATGGCAACCCACTTCAGTATTCTTGAGAGTCATTATGAAGAAGCACACAAACAAACACGTGTATAATACTTAAAAGCACGTCTGGAACATACTTCAGCGTATTAGCTCCTGTTACAGGTTTCGTGATGAAGACCGTATTATCACCGGGTTTCTCAGGCCTCAGGGTCAGATGGCCTCATGACTCTCTCCTCCTCCCTCAGTCTTGCTTTCTGTGAAGGCTGATGTTCCCCGAAAGAAGTCCAAGAGAATGAAGGGAACGGTGTCCTTCAGAGTCCTGCCGTTCTGCCCTGTGGTAAGCCTGCCTGCTCCCTCCCTTTTCACCGGAGGCCCCTGGGCAGAGCGATCACACGGATTGGCCCCCCTCTCTGCCCACCAGAGACCCTTGGGTGCCTGGGTGCCCCTTGCCCCTGCCTTGCCCTGGATGTGGCCCCATCGTGGGGGGGCTGGTCTTCCTTGAAGATTTTGCCTGCCTTTCTGCCTGCTTCTCTTTGCTAATTCCAGCCTCTGTTCCTGCGTCACTTCCTCCGGGAAGCCTCCCTTGCTCACTTGCGTGCCGTTTCTCTCCAATCCACCGAGCTTTTTTCCAGAGTAGCTATTGCTGCTTGACAGCATACCTTCTGTCTGCGTGTTCATCATCTGTCTCCCCCACCAGAGTAGTTCTGCCAGGGCAGGGCCCTCCTGTTTTTCAGTGACTCATTCCATGCCCAGCACAGATGTAACCAGCGTCCTGCACTGTATACACTCGGGCTGATTACATGAAGGAATGAGTTAGGGATCGGTCCCTCCTGCGGAAGCAGCTGTGGCCTTTTCCACCTGGGTACCAGTCCTCCTCCTCCTCCTAACCCCCTTGACTTTTCTGGGGGGACCACCTGTCTCCACGCACTTTGGATGGATTTGATCCCATCCTCAGACCAGCTCCAGGTACGCCCCTGACCAATCAGCGCCGGCAGTGCCAAGGTTCCCGGTGATTGGTCCTGGTCTGCCACGTGACTCGCTCCATCTCTGGGCTTCTTAACCCGCAGGAGGGGAGGCTGGAGGGACCCTGGTGAGAACCAGGGGGGCGTGGGAAGGGGTCGGGGGAGGCCCTGGGTCAGACGCCTGCGGGAACGTCTTTCCTGTTAGTGCCTGCAGCAGGCCTGGGGAGGACGCGTTAGAAAATATTAGAAAAGAACGCGAGAGTCACAGGTTTACAAAGTATTTCCTGGGCAACTTCGACCTGTCAGGGGTGGTGTGAGCACGTTACATAGATGATCTCGTGTCCCCATACCGAGTCCTATGAAACACGGATTAATATGATCCCTAATGCAGGAGAGACACCCCAGTGCCACGAGTGCTGTTTTTAAAGGTTATTTCAAGGTTTGTACATAGTGAAGACCCAGTGGCTCCTTTCATATTAGACTCTTTCAATTCTCAGGATTCGTATCTTCATAAAGTATTTCTTATTTTTAAAGAAAAACCACAAAGTGTACCCTTTCACGTTGCTGCCCTAACTGCCTGTTCTCCAGAGAGCCCCTTGGCGTTGTCTACTCCAGGAACTGGCACAAAAGATTCTCTAGGTCAAGGGGGAGCCGATTAAGGCCACCCAGTCCACAGCCTGTTGAGTAAATAAGAGCTTGTTGACACACTGCACCCACGTCTTAGGGAGAGTCTGCGATGCTTTCGTGCCAAGTCCAGTAGCTCTGACACAGAGTGGATGGTTCAGGAAGACTAAGCGATTTGCCATGACACTTTTGACCACCAAAGTGACCGATCTTGCTTGGAACAGACGCAAACTGAAATTAATACCAGTGAAGGTGTGAAAATGGTTAGAAAAAGGAGGGAAATCTTGAACTACTGTGAGTGTGATGCTGTGTGTAAAAGATATTTTGTGTTTGGGTCCAGTGTACATACTACACGTGTTTCTAGGTGTGTGGGGTGGGTGTTTCCTCGTATTCGAGAAAGGCCTTAGAACCACTCCTTACCCTTGCTACCTGCACTGCTGAGTCTCCTCCACCTAAAAGCCGCCCAAGGCCACCCTCTGTATCAATTTGTCTAAGCGGTGAGGAGGAGGAGGCCTGGGACCCTCCCCCCAATAATAAAAGTGAAGTAAGCACGCCCGTACTGGCGGCAGGCACCCTGTTAACCACCTGCTCGTGTTGGGGGGACCAACGCTGGAGGTGCAGGATTGTGCCTATCACTGAGCCGCTCATTGCTCTTCACTCCTGCGAGTTCACCCGCAGGTCCCCTGGACTTCCTCGGAGCCAGCCCTGCCCGGGCCCCCCGGACAAGCGGTGAGCAAGCCGGCGCGCTCCAGCCCAGACGCCCAGACCGAGCCCGGGTCCGGAGGTCAGTCCCGCGGCCGCAGCTCCGAGGGCTCGGCGCCAGCAGGGCGGGGGGCGCGGGAGGGCGCTGCGGGATCCCCGCGGGGCGGCCGGGGGCGCCCCGGGAGGAGGTGCGGGCGCGCTCCGGGCTGCTGCCTGGGAGACCCAAGACCCCGGGGCGCGGCGCGGTGCGGGCCCTGCAGGAACCCCGGCTCCCCTGAGGGCGGGGGGCGTCCTCAGACCCTCGTGAGCCGCGGGGCGAGGAAGGAACGGGCCAGGCGGCAGATGGGAGCAGGACTCGGGGGGGGTCCAGAGGGCGGTGTGAAGGGTGGGGAGCCGGGGAGACCCTCTGGGTGAGTTTGGGGTTCACTAAGGGCGCAGAGCAAGGCTCACGGATGGAGTGCGCGTGGAAAGCAGCTTGGGCGCCCCCAGTGGCTCTGCGCGCCTGCGTGGCTGCGGTGGGGGCTGGGAGCACGTTCGGGGCGCGCGGTTTTGAGGGGCAGCCTCTGGGGGAGGGGCCCGGGGAGGCTGAGGGTGGGCCTGGGTGTCCCCCAGAGGGAAAGTGCACTGGGGAGGGTGAGGTGTATTGATAATTTCAGCTGGTGCGTCTGCAGTTGTGTGTTGTGTGTGGGGGGGTGGGTGTGGGTGTGTGCATGACCAGGACTGCCTGGGGGGCCGGTCCTTCAGTTCTGAGAAGCAGACCTGCCCACCTGAGTCGTGGGTCTCTGGGTTTCCTTGCAGTGTGTCTGCAGGTATGCTTGTGTCAGTAAGGTTTCCACAGTGATCATCAGAACACGTGCGTCTCTAACAATTGCGTGTGGTGTATATCTGGCCGGGTGTTCCCGCTATTTGACGCACTTGTATTTGCACGATTATGTGTCAGGATCTCTGATGGGTCTTAAGCATCTTACAAAGGCTTCGAAGAAGAGGTTTGACTCTAAGTTAGCAGATAGTATGTTCTGAGTGTGAGTGTGTGTATTTAATCATATTTAATCCTCATGTTTAATCATTTATTTTCCTCATTTTCATGGACGGGAAAGCTGACAGCACAAGAGGTTAAAAAACCCCCGAATCGGGGCTTGCCAGGTAAAATACAGGATGCTTACTTCAATCTGAATTTAAGACAAATAGTGAATTCCCTTTTAGTATAAGTATGTTCCAAATATTTCATGGGACTTGCCTATACTTAAACATCACTTAGCAAAATAAATTTAAAAATGAGTTTTTATGTAGACCTGACCCATATGGTGTTTCAATATGACTTATAGTAAAAACTGATTTGTGTGTCTGCAATTCAGGTCTCAGTTTGCTATGAATTTGTTGTAATATCATTTTGGGAAATCTGGCAAACTTGATCCTTGAGATCTCCCAGCTAGTGACTGGCAGGCTGGAATCCACCCAGCCCACACTCCCCAGACACACTGACCAGGGTTCTGCCCAGGAAGGGCTAGGGTCAGCCTAGGCTGAGCCCCCTCCCTGCAGGGCTGGCCCCGCCCCAGGGCTGTGCTGGGGGGTCTGGGGCCAGGCCCCTCCCCTCACCGCGGTCCTGAGGGCAGGACTGAAGCCTCCTGTGCCTGGAAGGGCCGAGGACAGGAGGGGAGGGCCTGTCTGAACCCCTTGGGCAGGCTGCCTGGGAGCCCTGGGACGGAGCTGAAAGACAGCCCTGGGACTGCTCCACGAGGGCACTTACTGAGCGCCTGCTGTATGCCCGTCTCCAGAGGCCCTTTTGATACCCAGTTAGCCGAGCTGCAGCTTCCTGGTCCCAGCACTTCGGGTCACGGTTGTTCTAGTTTTAAAGGGGGGTGAGCCCCAGGTACCACGAGCCGAGCCCTGCCCTTGTCCTTGCCGGGCGCCACGACCACCACTCTCCCCAGATCACACCCTGGGCCTTGGAGGAAGCCAGCAGGAGGCATTGCCAGCACGTGCCCTTGGCTGCTGGGGACCCGGAGACGTGGGAGGGGATGGAGCTGCCTGAGTCCACCCGAGCTCTGAGAGCCACAGCCGGGCCGCCCGGCTCCACCGCCCGGGCACTAACTGCTCTGTGTCCTGTCTGCAGGGAGCACCTGTGGGGCCATGATGCTGCCTCTGAGCACCATCGAGGGCCAGGAGGCCGAGGAGGTGCAGACCAGGCCTCCGGAGAAAGGAGGTGAGACTGGAAAACTGTGGGCAGGCGGGAGTGGGGAGGTCCCCAAGGCACAGGCGATGGGGAAGCACGGACCCTGAGCACTGGCCCCGAGCCCGAGTGTCTGCCGCTGCTCCTCTGAAGGAGGGAACGCCCTGGGGGCGACCAGAATGGGACCTCCCCTGCCACCCCACGTCGGCGGGTCCGTCACTCCCCTGCTCAGAGCCTGCAGGGCCGCGTCCTGGGAGCTGGAGTCAGTCTGGGCTCCTTTGCGTCGTGTGGCCACCCGCATGGGCTGGCTGACCCTCCACTCAGCTGCCGGGTCAAGGGGCTGTAGGGTCATTCCTCTCAGACGCGATGGAGGCCTGAACCAAGGATTTAGCAGTGGGAAGGAGTGCGGTCGGGGCTTCCCAGGTGGCGCTCGTGGTAAGAACCCACCTGCCAATGCAAGAGTCACACGTTTCCCTGGGTGCAGAAGATCCCCTGCAGAAGGAAATGGCAACCCGCTCAGTGTTCTTGCCTGGAGGATCCCACGGACGGGCTACAGTCCATGGGGCCCCAAAGAGTCGGACATGATTCAGTGACTGAGCACAGAGCCCCTTGCTGGTCCTGTCGGTGGTCTGGCCTCATGAGGGAGGGCTCTTGGGTTTGCTGTGACACTCCCTTTTTTGAAAACTTCTACTTTGCAGTAATTTTATGTTCACAAGACGTTGCCGTCATAATTCATCGAAATTCCATGGACCCTTTTTCCCATTTCCCCCCAGTAATTCGATCTTATTGGACGATAGTCCAGCGTGAAAACTAGTCCACTGATCCACTGATACTGGCACAGCCCCCGCGTGCTTTTACTTCCATTTCATCACATCTGTAGCTGCATGTAACCATCAGACAAAGTAAGATGCGAGCCACTTCCTTAGCTACCCGCTTTCTTGCCAGAGGTAGCTACTTCCAGCTTCTCGTCCCGTCTTCCAGAATGTTCTGTGCTCACTCATACAGACACGGATGTGTGTGTATCTGGCACTGTGTATTTATGTCTGATACGCGGTGTGTACTGTATATCTCACTTCCGCTTCCTATTTTGCCTTATTTCACTCAATTCTCATCCGGCACGTGCTGCCAGGCCCAGTCCCAGGGTTTTCCCGGCATCCAGTCACCCACACTCCACAACAGCCCTGTGAGATAGTGACAAATTACCTCCTGTTGCAGATGGGAAATCTGAAGGGTGACAAGTGCGAATAGTCAGCTCATGGTGGGATCTGAACCCGTCCGGCCTGGGGGTCTTTGGCTTTAAGCATCGTGTCCCCTGCCCATCTCGAGGACCCTCCCCCACACGATGCCCGGATTGGGGCCCAGCTGCCTGGCACTGCACGCTCTGTCGGTGCTGTGCACGCTAAGTGGCTCAGTCGTGTCCGACTCTTTGCGACCCCATGACCTGAAGCACGCCAAGCTTCCCTGTCCATCACCAGCTCCCAGAGCTTGCTCAAACTCACGTCCATCGGGTTGGTGATGCCATCCAACCATCTCATCCTCTGTCGTCCCCTTCCCCCCTGCCTTCAACCTCCCCCAGCATCAGGGTCTTTTCCAATGAGTCAGTTCTTTTCATCAGGTGGCCAAAGGATTGTCTTCTTTGGGGAAACCTTCTTTGGGGGAACCTGTCTTCTTTGGGGAAACCTAAGTATTCTCTGGAGAGATGTGCCACAGGGGCACCTGTGTATCGGCTGCGCCTTCCTCCTGGACACGCGCGCCCCAGGGCGTCACTATCTCCACAGCCCCCTGGTGTCTGACTCCAGCCCCTTCAGTCACTGACATTCCGTCTGTTCCCTGGGGCCTTCAGGATGCAATTTAATGCGTGAAGGAAGGCATCGCTGTGCAACCTCCTGCAAATGTCCTAACCTCTCTGTGCCTCAGTTTCTTCATCCGTAAAGTTGGGTGAAGATAATAACCAAGTTAGATATTACAGTATAATATATGCAAGAGTGCCTGGCACAGGGCAAGTACTCAACACGTGTTAGTTTTTGTCACTGGTTTCATGATGGAGATCTTATTATTACTGAGTTTCTCAAGCCTCAGAGGGCACGATTGCCTCACGCCTCTTTCCTCCTTCCCCAGCCCTGCTTTCTGAGAACCCTGATGAGCCTCGAAAGAAGCCCAGAGGAATGAAGGGAAGACTGTCTTTCAATGTCCTGCCGTTCTGTCCCATGGTAAGCCTGGTTGTTTCTTCCCTTTGACCAGAGATCCCCTAGGTTATGAGAGGTCAGGCGCCTCCACCACCCTCTCTGCCCAGGAGAGACCCTTGGGTGGTTGGGTGTCCCTTGTCCCCCACCCCAGGATGTGCCCCCATCCTCTTGGGGGTGCTGCCCTCTTTCCTGCCTCTTCTCTTTCCTAATTCCAACTTCCAGTATCGCCTCCTCCATGAAGCCTCCCTTGCTCACTTTTGCCCCATTTCCCTCTGACCTCCTGCCTTCCTGAATTTTCTTCAGCGTTATTATTGCTACCTGAGAGCGTATCTTGCAGCCATGTTTTTAATCATTTGTCTCCCCTACTAGAGTAGTTTTGTGGGGTCAGGAGCCTCCTCTATTGTGCAATGACATAGCCCCTGTCTAGATCAGATGTAACCCGTGTCCGGCACTGTATACACTCGGGCTGATTACATAAAGGAATGAATCAGGGAACGGTCCCTCCTGAGAAGGCAGCTTGGCCTTGTCCACCTGGGTACCAGTCCTCCTTCTCCTGCTAACCCCCTTGACTTTGCTGGGGGGATCACCTGTCTCCACGCACTTTGGAGGGATCTGATCCCATCCTCAGACCAGCTCCAGGTACGCCCTTGACCAATCAGAGCCGGCAGTGCCAAGGTTCCCGCTGATTGGTCCTGGGATGGCACGTGACTCACACTTTGCCAATGAGGTGTCTGCTCGGTCTCTGGGCTTCTTGACCCGCAAAGCGGGAGGCTGGAGGGACCCTGGTGAGAAGCAGGGGGCCCGTGGGGAGGGGTCAGGGGAGGCAGAGGGTCAAACGCCTGCGAGAACGTCTTTCCTATTAGTGTCTGCAGCAGTCCTGGAGAGGACTCTAGAAAATCTTGTTAAGAAGTAATGCAACCAAAGATTTTACAAAAGCAGTACAAAGATCTTCCGAGTTCACCGATTGTTATCATTTTTTTTTCTATTTGCATGTTTTCTCATATATGTACTATGCGTATATGTATACATGCTCCTATTCCTCCGTGTGTTTCACTTTAGAAAAAGAATATTCTCTTATATAACTGTGGGCCTGTTGTGACCTTTGAGGTTTTAACCCTGATATGCACTTCCATCTCACCTGCTGTCCCTATTCTTGGCTTGTTCACTCACTACCTGCGGTCTGCTTGGTGGTCTTTTTCCTCCTACCTGGGGGAAAGCTGGGGCAGGTATTGCACTTGGTAATGTGTCTTTGGGATTCCCAGGTGGCACTAGTTGTAAAGAACCTGCCTGCCAGTGCAGGAGATGTAAGAGACATGGGTTCAGTCCCTGGGCTGGGAAGATCCCCTGGAGGAGGAAATGGCAACTCACTCCAGTCTTCTTGCCTGGAGAACCCCATGGACAGAGGAGCCTGGAGGGCTACAGTCCACGGGGTCGCAGAGAGTCGGACACGACTGAGCGACTGAGCCCGCACACAATATATCTGTATATCACAATACATCTTTGAGCTGGACAATCTCCTCAGTCTTCCTTTGCCTCTTATGACAGACGATTGAACATCGAAGTCACACCGTGCACAATATTGATTGCTTTTTCTGTTTTGTTTCATTTCTACACTTGTTTGATTTTTATGCTATCCCCCTAATGAGACTCAGGGTAAGCTATGATCTTTGGAGCTCCACCTAAGTGATGCCATGTCCTAAATGCACTTGAATTTTGATCTACTCAGTCGAGATGTTTATCCATTTCTCCACTGAATACTTACTGATTTTTCTTTTCTCTGTGCAGCTAACTAATAAGAAATCAGTGGGGAGATGCTTGTAGATGAGCCAAATAGTCTAGAAAGAGAGAGCTTTCTGACCAGTTCATTTTGGGTCCTGTGCCCACCACGGAACCAACCGTCAGCTTATGAGATGAGAACCCTACATCTTGTATCCATGGGCGTGTATGGGGCAGGTGGTCCCTGCCTTTCCCTAACCACTCTAAGGATGGGATGAAGCAGTGATTCTCAACTAGAGGCAATTCACCCCCCAGGGGACACCTTCAGTGTCGGGATACATTTCTTCTTTGTCACAAGTAAAGGAAGGAAGCTGCTAGCACCTGGAGGGTAGAGGGTAGCGATGGTGCTTAAGATCCTGCAATGCACAAGATGCCCCCCCACACACACACACCGCACAGAGTGGCCTGACTCTGAAACATCGCGAGTGGGAGACCACCATTCTTTCCCTGCGTCTCTGTTCTTTCCTTCCAGCCGAGTGTCTGCTTCACCTATTACGTGGAACCCGATGACCCTGAGTCCGAGCCCCCGGCGGCTCCTGACGCTTCGAAATCGGAGCCGAGCTGCGCCTTCGCGCCGCTGCCCGTGCTGGAGTTCCGCGAGGTCAAGGTGTGCGAGTGCCCGCTGTGCTGCCTCAGCTTCGTCACTGCCTCCTAAGCCCCGAGGGCCCTCCGCCTCCCGCTGCTGACCGCGCGCCCCCGAATCATGCATGCTGGGCCCCCGTGATGCAAAATCCCCCGACACAGCGGCTTCAATAAACCCGACTTGCTCTCTCTCGAGGCTGCGGTCTGTGTGTCAAACTCCCAGGGCCGGGGCGCTGCCGCCCCGTGGAGCTGGGCAGCCAGGGTCCTCTGACCTCGGTGCTCTGTGCCACGTGGCTGGAGAGGGCTCACCCCCACACCCAGTCCACATTCTGGTTCGGGGCAAGTGGGGGGATGAGGAGAGGGGAAGACACGCTTCAGTCCTTCAAAGGGCGACTCCTACAAGAAGCCCAGATCCCTTTTCCTCACGGCTCATTGGCCAGAGACGGTCACGTGGTGACATCTAGTTGCAAGGGATGCTGGGAACTGTAGTCCTTAGCTGGACAATCCCATGTCATCTAATAGCAAAGGAGAATGAATAATGTGTCCACCTCGGATCAGGTCTATTATGTTAATTTATCTACAGCACATGTTGTGATGAACACATGAGTGAATAAATGTATTCTGCAGTTCTGTATCTCTCTCCCATTGATTAGGATCCCCTCCGTTTTTAGCAGGATAAACGTTTTTGAGCACTGACCCTGTGCTAGGCACTGAGCTAATGTCTTTACACATTTTGAGCCACTTAATTCTCACAACTTGTGGCTGATTCTAAGAGAACAGAGAGTCCACGCCACTTGCTTCAGGCCACACAGATCAGAAGGAGTCAAGCCAGCATTCAAAGCCAAGCGGGCTGGCTTCAGAGTCTACGCCCTTAGCCACCACAGTATCTGCCCCACAGAGGTGGACACGGGGAGATTTCCAGATGGTCACACAATTGTGAGTCAAAGAGCCTCTTTCAACACTCAGACCTTTCAATTCCCTTCACTTACCTCTTCAGATGCTGCAGAAATACTTCAAATATGTGTGTAGCGTGTATCTGTAGCCACAATTGTGCCAGTTAACAACCACTACCACAAAATCCACAGAAGGTGTTCACTGAGGTGAAAATGCACAATGTGAGAGTTTCTGTTTTATCTGGGTGATTTAGTGGGGATTATAGCCCAGGAGACAGCCTCTTGAAGAGCTGTGAGAAACTGCTCCAAACAGGCAGGGGAGAGGTCAGTTTGCATGTGATTTTGGAAAGGGAGTCCGTGCGATCAAGTGCATAGCTCAGCGCAGGCTCACGCTGGTCACGGCGCGTGGGCATCTCAGCGCAGGCTCACGCTGGTCACGGCGCGTGGGCATCTCAGTGCAGGCTCACGCTGATCACGGCGCATGGGCATCTCAGCGCAGGCTCATGCTGGTCACGGCGCGTGGGCATCTCAGCGCAGGCTCACGCTGGTCACGGCGCGTGGGCATCTCAGCGCAGGCTCATGCTGGTCATGGCACATGGGCATCTCGGTGCATGTGATTAGTGCTTTTCTCAGTCAGGAAGAATCTGAGGCTCTTGGGTCCTACTATTTTCCCCTGAACATATCTAGCATCTGAGGCGTAACTGAACCCAAGTTTGGCCACCTGGCACTCATAAGTCGATCATTCAAGAGGCAGCTGTCAGTAGATAGGAAAGGTGCTTTAATCAGAAAAGATGACACCTGGGGAGATGGTGGACTTATGTCCAGGGACCAACTCAAGAGATTCTACTCAGCCTTTTGTTTGTTCAGTTGCTAAATGGTGTCCAACTCTGTGACCCCATGGACTGCAGCACACCAGACATCCTTATTCTTCACTCTCTCCCAGAGTTTGCTCAAACTCATGCCCATTGAGTTGGTGATGCCATCCAACCATCTCATCCTGACATCCCCTTCTCCTGCCTTCAATCTTTCCCAGCATCAGGGTCTTTTCAAATGAGTCAGTTCTTTGCATCAGGTGCCCAAAGTATTGGAGCTTCAGCTTCAACAACAGTCCTTCCAGTGAATATTCAGGGTTTATTTCCTTTAAGCTTGACTGGTTTGATCTCCTTGCTGTCCAAGGGACTCTAAAGAGTCTTCTATAGCACTGCAGCTTGAAAGCATCAATTCTTCTGTGCTCAGCCTTCTCTATGGTCCAACTCTCACATTCTTACGTGACTATTGGAAAAACCATAGCTTTGATTATACGGACCTTTGGGAAAACGGAGGAATCTCTGTGAATCGTCAAGGCGGGAGGTTGGGTTCTACACCATTCTCCACTGTATGCAGAAGTGGCTGAGGTCTCTTCAGATGTTACCTTGCCAATTCAATCTGCCTTCTGGATGCTTAGGGGCACTTTGGGAGAAAAGAGCTAATCACACTTCTATTTATCCAGGAAAAGTATCAACAGGTTAGAAAAGGCATTCAGGAGAGCATATTAGTTCAGTTCAGTCGCTCAGTCGTGTCAGACTCCGTGCGTGTCAGAGTCCAAGTGACCTCATGGACTGCAGCACACCAAGCTTCCCTGTCCAGCACCAACTCCCAGAGCTTGCTCCAACTCTTGTCCATTGAGTTGGTGATGCCATCCAACCATCTCATCCCCTGTCGTCCCCTTCTCCTCCTGCCTTCAATCTTTCCCAGCATCAGGGTCTTTTCCAATGAGTTTGTTCTTCGCATCAGGTGGCCAAAGTGTTGGAGTTTCAGCTTCAGCATCAGTCCTTCCAATGAATATTCAGGATTGATTTCCTTTAGGGTGGACTGGTTTGATTTCCTTGCAGTCCAAGGGGCTCTCAAGAGTCTTCTCCAACACCACAGTTCAAAAGCGTCAATTCTTCATAAGTCAGGAGTTAATTTCAATTACTTGGTGATCTCCTTCCTAGGATTAGTTTATTTTGGGGGAAGGGACATAAACGAGCAGCCAGGAAACGGACAAAGGGCTTGCTCTCAGAGGGTCCTTTCTCCCACTTCTCCCAGAACGTAAGTGCCTCACCCAGATCTTCACTCTGGATTCCTTTCAGGGTGAACTGTAGGTGGTGGTGCGTGGTGAGGAACATCCTTTAGTTGGCAAACTTCAGGAACAAAAGACATATGAGGTCAGGGAGGAGGCTCTGTTGCCGTTTCTGAGCTCCTCCCGGTGCCTGGTGGACACTGGTCCTCAGCTCTCCAGGTTGGCTTCTCCTGGGGGACTGGGGAGGCCTGGCCCTGCTCGCAAAGTCTTTTCTCCTGCAACAGGCTGGCCTGGGCAGGTTCATCCTTATGGCACTGATAGAGGTGCAGGGGAGAAACAAACGTCATTTCACAAGCACTTTTCAACCTTCTGCTGGATCATATTTTGCCAACCTCCTCTGCCAAAAGCATGTTCCATGGCCAAATGCAAATTCAGAGCAAGGAGGCATTGCACACTTAAGGGGCAAAGGGGGTAGACATGAGGCAGGGGGTGGAAAACAGGCCATGTCTGCAATCTACCTCAATGCAGAGTTGTGATTACATCCCCAACTTCCATGGGCTTCCACCTGTCACAACACAAGAGGGTTCCCCAGCCTGGCGCCTGGGAGAGAAGCCAGGAGTGGGGGAGAGCCTTCAGCAGCCAGGTGGCCCTTCGCAAGCATCGGAAGAGCCTCTGGCAGGATGCAGTTGTCAGTGTGAGGGATGAGGAGGAAAGACTTCCTCTGTAAGTCAAATGTCCAGGGACCTCAGAGCCTGCGTGCCACAGAGAAGCCCACAGGAGTCCTGCGTGTGGGGAAGCTTTCGCAGAGGGCTCACCCCTTACCCATCACGGCAAAACCTGCACCTCCGGGAAGTTGTGACGATGCACCGAGGATGGGGGGGTAGGGATGCTTCAGGCAGGTCTCCTCCCTGCTGCTCCACCAGAGACTTCAAGCTGGAAGAGACAGTAAACTTTCTGAGTGTGGAAAAAACGTATAACTGAAACGTACATGGAAAGAATGGAGAGCCTCTGTGAATAGAGATTCTGTTCATTTCTCCGGCAACATCGGGTAGACCAGAAGTTCTCATGTGGGATGATACTTCAGCGCCCCCTCCTGGAACTTCTCTGCAACGTTGGCGCTATTTCAGGTTGTCCCAAATTGGTGCCCCACTACCAGGCTCTGATGAAGAAGCAAATGGCAACCCACTCCAGTATCCTAGCCTGGAGAATCCCATGGACAGAGGAGTCTGGCGGGCTACAGTCCATGGGGTCGCAAGGAGTCAGAGATGACTGAGCAACTGACACACTAGACCGTAATGGATTGAGACCATTCTAAACATGGTGCCAGGCACCAGGGAGACCCCCTGCACAAAGAATGTTCAGGTCGCAAATGCCAGTGACTCTCTGGGGGATGCATTTGAGAAGGAATCAGGTACAATTTTCTGGCTCTCCAACACAGTAATCACTAAGTAACCACACGAAGCTAATCGATGTAAACAAATCAATCTTAAGTAAAATTCAAAACAGAGTTTCTTGGCAGCTCAGGGCAGGATTCAGCGGACGAACATGGCCAGAGGCTACCGCCCTGGACACTACAGATACACAACATTTCCGTGGTCACTGAAGGGTCTGCGTCAGGACTGATTTAGATCCCTTAGGTTTTCACATACTGTGGCCCCCAGAAAGTGAGGCTGTGGGCTTGCAGCTAGGAGAACGTGAAAGAGCACAGTCTCCTGAAAAAATCCTATCAGTACATCTTGGGGACTCTTGGCTCCTTGCATGGTCCTCTGGGTACTTTGAGCCTGGCCCAAAGGGCACCCCCTCTCCTGGGAGAGATTAACCAACTGGTTACAGATAGTGTTAGATAAACCCTAACCCTTCGCCAGCACGTTCCATCTGTCAGGTCCGGTGCTGAGCACTTTCCATAGATGAGCTCATGTAATCTTGACCAGAATCCTATGAAATAGGAACTAAAAGGATCCCCAACTTATAGGGAAGTCACCCAGGCTCACCAGAGCTATTTTTAAAGGCGGTTGTTTCACATTTTGCACATATATCAAGAATATATTACTATTTTTATAGTACACTTTACAGGATTTAAATTTCCATAAAACTCTCTCTGTATATGTACATAAAACACGTATTTGTTCACCTTTCTGTCCAAACTGCACTTTTCACAGCAACTTTTTGGTTTATCTACTCCGGGAGCTGGCACCAAAAAATTCTTTAGGACAAGGATGGGCAGATTATGACCATCCAGCCCACAGACTGTGTAAATAAGGGCATGGTAACATAACTCCATCCATCCTTAGGACTGTCTAGGATGGGTTCATGCAGAGGAGCAGCTGCGACACAGACCTGATGGCTCAGGAGTCTACAATACCTGCCACCCACCCTGGCCAAGAAAGAGGACTGACCCGGAACTGAACAGACACAAACTGCAATCAACACGGGTGAAGGTGTGAGAGCAATCAGGAAAAGGAGGGAAACTCTTGAACTTCCCGTGACCGTGATGCCCAACGTTAAAAGATATTTTGTGTTTGAGTCCGGGACACATGCTATTAACACATACGCGTGTTTCGACCAGTGTGGCATTTCTTCATACTCTCAGCACAAGTTTAGAACCACTGACTTATGACCGGCACAAGGTCATTCTCGTCCCCTTAGGACCTGCCCATCACGACCTCCTATCTCGGTTTCTCGAAGCAACGAAGACAAGAGGCCCCCGACCCTCCCCCCTAATAACCAAGCTGCCGCGAACCTTCTGACGCCCGTGCTGGTGTCAGAGGCGGCTGAACCACCTGACTCGGCCTTGGGGGCGGGCTTGGGGGTTGCGCGAGTCGCCGAGCGGCTCAGCCCGTACATAAGCGCGCGTTTGTCCACCGCGTCCCCGAGCGTCTCCGGAGCCGGCTCTGCTCAGGCGCCACGGACGCGCGCGGAGCCAGCCCGCCTGCCCTGCCCAGCAGCCCAGACCGAAGCGGGTCCCCAGGTCAGTCCCGCGGCCGCCGCTCCGCGGGGTCTGCGCCCGCAGGGCGGGGGCGCGGGCGGGGGTCCCCGCGGGAGGCCGGGGGCGCCCCGGGAGGAGGTGCGGGCGCGGGAGCTGCTGCCTGGGGACCCCGAGACCCCAGGGCGCGGGCGGCGGGGGCCCTGGAGAAATCCAAGTTTTCCCCTGGAGGAGGTGGAGACCCTCGGATCCCTTCCACCTCGGGGAGACTCCAGGTCTAAAGATTTCACTGGTCACTGGGAGAAGCGAAAACTGACGGCGACAGAGGAGGCTGGGGTGTCCGGAGGCGGGGACCCCCTCCAGGGCGGGCGGCGGGGAGCCCGGGTCCTGGTCCCCGGGATCTGGGGGCGGGAGGCTGTCTCTTATACACATCTTGAGTGTGTGTGTGTGTGTGTGTGTGTGTGTGTGTGTGTTGTGTGAGTGTGAGATCAGGGCTGCCTGTGAGGAGTGTGCTCGGCACTGAGAAGCAGGCCTGCCCACCCGCGTGCGGGGGCCTCTGAATTTCCCTGGACTTGTCTGCAGGTGTGTTTGTGTCGTTAGGCCCTGGTTCCCGCAGTCTGCGTCTGAAAATGTGTGTTTCCAACGATTGTGTGTGTGTGAGTGTGTGTGTATCAGGCCTGCGGTTCCCGCGCTATTTGACGCACCCTGTATGTGCAGGATTATGTGTGAGGGTCCGCGATGGGTCTCATGCCTCCTCAAAAAAGGCTTAGAGGAAGCGGTTTGACTCTAGGTTACCAGATAATGTGTGCTGAGTATGTTTTTAAGCATATTCAATCCTCATGTTTAATCATTTATAGTCTTAATTTTCATGGAGGGGAAAGCTGAAAGCCCAAGAGGTTAAAAAAAAACCCAATCAGGGTGTGCCAGGTAAAATGCAGGCTGCCTTGTTAAATTCAAACTTCAGACAGATACTGAAGTACCTTTTAGTATAAATGTGTCACAAATATTTCCTGGGAGCCCATCTGTAAAGATAATCTAATAAATTTTAAATAATGTTTTTAAATGTAGATATGACCCACGCAGTGTTTATAGACTACTTAAACTAAAACATGATTTGTGTGTCTGAAATTCAAATCTCCATTTACTGTGTATTTATTATAACATTGCTGTTGTTAAATGTGGCCAACTTGATAATTGAGATCCCCAGCTAGTGACTGGCAGGCTAGAATCCCCCAGTTCTCACCCAAGACACACTGGCCCACGTCCTGCCCGGGGTGATGCTGGGATGGAGGTGAGGAGCCCCCTCCCTGCAGGGCTGGCCCCACCCCAGGGCTCTGCTGGGGGGTCTGGGGCCCGGCCCCTCCCCTCACCGTGGCACCCCCCTCACGGCAGGACTGAAGCCTCCTGTACCTGGAAGGGCAAGGACAGGAAGGGAGGGCCTGTCTGAACCCCTTGGGCAGGCTGCCTGGGAGCCCTGGGACGGAGCTGAAAGACAGCCCTGGGACTGCTCCACGAGGGCACTTACTGAGCGCCTGCTGTATGCCAGACTCCAGAGGCCCTTTCTGTACTAGTTTACTGAGCTGCACATTCAGGGTTCTGGCACTTTGTGTCGTATTTCTTGTGTTTCTTAAAGGATCATAAACCCACGGACCCTGCCCTTTCCCTTGCCAGACACCATGCCACACACTCTCCCCGAATCAAACACTGGACCTTGAAGCAACTCTATGGGGGAGGCATTGCCAACATGTCCGCTCGGCTGCTGGGGACCTGAGGACTTGGGGAGGGGATGGAGCTGCCTGAGTCCCCCCGAGCTCTGAGAGCCACAGCCGGGCTGCCCGGCTCCACCACCCGGGCACTAACTGCTCTGTGTCCTGTCTGCAGGGAGCACCTGTGGAGTCACCATGCTGCCTCTGAGCACCATCGAGGGCCAGGAGGCCGAGGAGGTGCAGACCAAGCCGCCGAAGAAAGGAGGTGAGACCGGAAAACTGTGGGCAGGCGGGAGTGGGGAGGTCCCCAGGGCACAGGCGATGGGGAAGCATGGACCCTGAGCACGGGCCCCCTCACCAAAGGTCGCCACTGGCTCTTCCGGGCAGGGACCCCCAGGATGCGGCCTCCCTGACATCACCTCCCGTCAGCAGGTCCTGTCACGGCCCCGCTCAGAGCCTGCAGGGAGCTCCTGGGAGCTGAGCCCGTTTGGGCCCCTTTTTGTGGCCCAGACACCCCTGTTTTCTTACCCCAGCCCCTCCCCTCCCTGACACTTCCCGTCTGTTCCCTGGGGGCCTTTGGGATGCAGTTGAATGCAGGCCCCCCTCACTCCTGGGCGACCTGCAACAAGTGTCCCTCCCTCTCTGTGCCTCGGCTCGCTCATCTCTACGTGGGTTGGGGATAATACCCATCTCAGAGAGTTATTATGAAGAACCACATAAACGAATGCGTGTACAATACTTAAAAGCACGTTTTGAACACACTCCACACGTATTAGCTCCTGTTACTGGTTTCATGACGAAGACTATTATTATCGAGTTTCTCAAGCCTCAGAGGATCAGATGGTCTCGTGACTCTTTCCTCCTCCCTCAGGCTTCTTTTCTAAGAAGAAGCCTGATGTTCTGCCGAAGAAGTCCAAGAGAATGAAGGGAACGGTGTCCTTCAGAGTCCTGCCGTTCTGCCCTGTGGTAAGCCTGCCTGCTCCCTCCCTTTTCACCGGAGGCCCCTGGGCTGAGCGATCACGAGGACTGGCCACCCTCTCTGCCCACCGGAGACCCTTGGGTGCCCGGGTGCCCCTTGCCCCTTCCTCGTCCCGGATGTGGCCCCAGCCTGTGGGGCGGGATGGTTTTCCTTGAGGATGCTGCCCTCTTTCCTGCCTCCCCCTTGCTAATTCCAACTTCTGCTCCAATGTCACCACCTCCTCCATGAGGCCTCCCTTGCTCCGTTTCACCCCGTTTCTCTCCAGCCCCTTGCCTTCCTGAATTTTCTTCAGAGTAATTATTGACAGTATACCTCGTATCTATTTTTAAACCATCTATCTCCCCTACTGGAGTAGTTTTGTGGGGTCAAGAGCCTCTTCTGTTGTTCAGTGACATATCCCCTCTGCTAGGACAGGTGTAACCAGCTCCAGGCACGCATACTCTCGGGCTGATTAAATGGGAGAATAAGTCAGGGAATGGCCCCTCCTGCAAAGCCAGCTGTGGCCTGGGCCGCCTGGCTACCACACCCTTGTCTTTCCGGCAGGAGCAGGCACAACATTTTCCCTAGGTCAACGGTGGGCAGACTACAGTCATTCAGCCCACAGCTTGTTTGTGTGAATAAGGGCTTCTTGGCACATCCACCCCCAACCTTAGGTAGAGTCAGGGCTGTTTTCACGTAAAATCCAGTAGCTGAGACGCAGACTGGATGAGCCAGAAAGGCTGCGCAATTTGCCGTGACCCTCCACGACAGCGGTGAAGGACGGGGCTTGGAACAGACGCAGGCTGACGTCAGTTCAGCTGAAGGTGTGAGAGTGCTTAGAAAAAGGAGGGAAACCCTTAAACTCCTGTGACTCTGATGCACAGGGTGAAAGATGCTTGCTGTTTGGGTCCAGCACACATGAGACATGCGTATGTTTCTGTGTGTGGGGCGTGTGTTTCTTCGTATCTGAGTAAGAAGTTTAAGACCCACTGCTTACCTTGCCACCTGCACAACTGATTTTCCTCCACCGAAAAGCCGCCCGAGGCCACCCTCTGTATCAGTTTCTCTAAGCGGTGAGGAGGAGGCGGCCCGGGACCCTCCCCCAATAATAAAAGTGAAGCGAACACCCGGGTGCTGGCGGCAGGCAGGCTGCTAACCGCCCCCTGGTGTTGGGGGGTGAACGTGGGGCGTCGTGAGGAATGCGGAGCCGCTCAGCGCTCTTCACTCCTGCGAGCTCACCCGCAGGTCCCCTGGACTTCTTCGGAGCCAGCCCTGCCCGGGCCCCCAGGACAAGCGATGAGCAAGCCGGCGCGCTCCAGCCCAGACGCCGAGCCCGAGCCCGGGGCCGGAGGTCACTCCCGCGGCCGCAGCTCCGAGGGGTCCGGCCAGCAAGGTTGGAGCAGCTCGGGGCCTGTCTCTTATACACATCTATGTGTATAAGAGACAGGTCCGGAGGCGGGGACCCCCTCCAGGGCGGGCGGCGGGGAGCCTGGGTCCTGGTCCCCGGGATCTGGGGGCGGGAGGGGCGGACCCGGGACTTCGCAGTTTGCTGGAGGAGGCGGGAGGCACAGGCTTGCTCTGGACACCAGAGAGGGCAGTCGGTATCGGGCTCAGGGAAGGAACGGGCCAGGCGGCAGATGGGAGCAGGACTCGGGGGGGGTCCAGAGGGCGGTGTGAAGGGTGCGGAGCCGGGGAGACCCTCTGGGTGAGTTTGGGGTTCACTAAGGGCGCAGAGCAAGGCTCACGGACGAGGAGTGCGCGTGGAGAGCAGCTTGGGCGCCCCCAGTGGCTCTGCGCGCCTGCGTGGCTGCGGGTGGGGGCTGGGAGCACGTTCGGGGCGCGCGGTTTTGAGGGGCAGCCTCTGGGGGAGGGGCCCGGGGAGGCTGAGGGTGGGCCTGGGTGTCCCCCAGAGGGAAAGTGCACTGGGGAGGGTGAGGTGTATTGATAATTTCAGCTGGTGCGTCTGCAGTTGTGTGTTGTGATCGGGGCGCGCGGTTTTGAGGGGCAGCCTCTGGGGGAGGGGCCCGGGGAGGCTGAGGGTGGGCCTGGGTGTCCCCCAGAGGGAAAGTGCACTGGGGAGGGTGAGGTGTATTGATAATTTCAGCTGGTGCGTCTGCAGTTGTGTGTTGTGTGTGGGGGGGTGGGTGTGGGTGTGTGCATGACCAGGACTGCCTGGGGGGCCGGTCCTTCAGTTCTGAGAAGCAGACCTGCCCACCTGAGTCGTGGGTCTCTGGGTTTCCTTGCAGTGTGTCTGCAGGTATGCTTGTGTCAGTAAGGTTTCCACAGTGATCATCAGAACACGTGCGTCTCTAACAATTGCGTGTGGTGTATATCTGGCCGGGTGTTCCCGCTATTTGACGCACTTGTATTTGCACGATTATGTGTCAGGATCTCTGATGGGTCTTAAGCATCTTACAAAGGCTTCGAAGAAGAGGTTTGACTCTAAGTTAGCAGATAGTATGTTCTGAGTGTGAGTGTGTGTATTTAATCATATTTAATCCTCATGTTTAATCATTTATTTTCCTCATTTTCATGGACGGGAAAGCTGACAGCACAAGAGGTTAAAAAACCCCCGAATCGGGGCTTGCCAGGTAAAATACAGGATGCTTACTTCAATCTGAATTTAAGACAAATAGTGAATTCCCTTTTAGTATAAGTATGTTCCAAATATTTCATGGGACTTGCCTATACTTAAACATCACTTAGCAAAATAAATTTAAAAATGAGTTTTTATGTAGACCTGACCCATATGGTGTTTCAATATGACTTATAGTAAAAACTGATTTGTGTGTCTGCAATTCAGGTCTCAGTTTGCTATGAATTTGTTGTAATATCATTTTGGGAAATCTGGCAAACTTGATCCTTGAGATCTCCCAGCTAGTGACTGGCAGGCTGGAATCCACCCAGCCCACACTCCCCAGACACACTGACCAGGGTTCTGCCCAGGAAGGGCTAGGGTCAGCCTAGGCTGAGCCCCCTCCCTGCAGGGCTGGCCCCGCCCCAGGGCTGTGCTGGGGGGTCTGGGGCCAGGCCCCTCCCCTCACCGCGGTCCTGAGGGCAGGACTGAAGCCTCCTGTGCCTGGAAGGGCCGAGGACAGGAGGGGAGGGCCTGTCTGAACCCCTTGGGCAGGCTGCCTGGAACTTTCTTCAATTTAAGTCTGAATTTGGCAATAAGGAGTTCATGATCTGAGCCACAGTCAGGTCCTGATCTTGTTTTTGCTCACTGTATAGAGCTTCTCCATCTTTTGCTAAAGAATATAATCAATCTGATTTCGGTGTTGACCATCTGGTGATGTCCATGTGTAGAGTCTTCTCTTGTGTTGTTGGAAGAGGGTTTTTTGCTATGACCAGAGTGAATAAGGACCAAAATTTATATTGGACATTTGAAATCTGCTTCTGAAATTAACTTGCTCTTATGTGCAATGATTAGGGGACATACGGTGCAAGAGTATGGCAGGAGTTGATTGACTAGGTGATAACCTAAGTTCACTTCAAGGAGAAGTTGGGAAAAATAAAGCTTATATATGATTAAGTGAACAGGTATTTATTAGATAATGGCTCACCTGTAAATAATCTGCTTGTAATGTATGAGATGCAGGTTTGATTCCTGAGTTGGGAAGATACCCTGAGGAAGGAAATGGCAATCCACTCCAGTATTCTTGCCTGGAAATTTCCATGGAAAGAGGAGCCTAGTGGGCTACAATCCATGGGGTCACCAAAAATGTCAGACATGACTTAGCAACTAAATAACAGCAACAACAAATTTATTAGATGCCTCTGATATGCCAGGAACCATGTTAAGGATTATAGCATTTAAAAGCACAAGAAAAATCTGATTCTCTTTGAAGAACTTATATGCTAGAATTATAAAGATACATTAAAGTTTTTACTAAAGTTATATGTATGTATGTATATATACATACATTCATGCATATAGATTCACACAACAATGTTTTTCTGTGAGAATAAAATGTGTGATGAAATAGGCCTGGCTCAACTAACTACACAGTAAAATTTTGACTCAATCAAACCACACATTTTCATGCATGAGTTTACTTGAAAGTAACCATATATTTTGTGCCTTTTCCAGGTCTGACCTACAATTGACAGTCATGGTCCAAGGCTGTCTGTAATTAGATGTCATTCATCAAATTTTCAACTCTGTTATTGAAGATGTAATATTTGAAGAGGTGATTTTAATATGACAAATTAATGCTGAATTTAGTAACTAAATGTAGCAACAAAATGAGAAGTTTTTATAGTGTTCTTGTCTTAGCTGAGCCTTAATAATCATCATTGTCATGACTAACATCTGCTGAAGGCTTACAATTGGCCAGATGCTGAATACATTATTTGTTTTATTTTTCCAATCTTTCAAGTTAAAAAATAAACAAACAAACAGCCCTGAAGTGTGGAGAGGTCAAATTACCTGAAGTTTTACTGATAGAAAGCAATACAGATGGGATTTAAACACAAATTTCCTGGACTGTAAAGGTTAGAATTTTCTATTTTCATTCTGTCTACCTTCCCATCTATCTTTCTTCCTCCTATGTTGTGTTCTAATAGAAATATTTGAATAGTGATTCCCTGGAAGCTCAGACGGTAAAGCATCTGCCTGCAATGTGGGAGACCTGGGTTCGATCCCTGGATCAGGAAGATCCCCTGGAGAAGGAAATGGCAACCCACTCCAGTACTCTTGCCTGGAAAATTCCACGGCTGGAGAAGCCTGGTGGGCTATGGTCCATGGGGTCACAAAGAGTCAGACACAACTGAGCAACTTCACTGAATACTGTCACAGAAAACTGAAGATTTTTTCTGCACCCTCTTCAATTGCACTTTTATATAAGACCTGCTATATTTTTGATTGACTTTTTTATTGGTCAAGTATTTGTTCAGTTCAGTTCAGTTCAGTTGCTCAGTCGTGGCCAACTCTTTGCGACCCCATGAATCACAGCATGCCAGGCCTCCCTGTCCATCACCAACTCCCAGAGTTCACTCAGACTCACGTCCATCGAGTCAGTGATGCCGTTCAGCCATCTCATCCTTGGTCGTCCCCTTCTCCTCCTGCCCCCAATCCCTCCCAGCATCAGAATCTTTTCCAATGAGTCAACTCTTCGCATGAGGTGGCCAAAGTACTGGAGTTTCAGCTTCAGCATCATTCCTTCCAAAGAAATCCCAGGGTTGATCTCCTTCAGAATGGACTGGTTGGATCTCCTTGCAATCCAAGGGACTCTCAAGAGTCTTCTCCAACACCATAGTTCAAAAGCATCAATTCTTCAGTGCTCAGCCTTCTTCACAGTCCAACTCTCACATCCACACATGACTACTGGAAAAACCATAGCCTTGACTAGATGGACCTTAGTTGGCAAAGTAATGTCTCTGCTTTTGAATATGCTATCTAGGTTGGTCATAAGTTTTCTTCCAAGTATTTGTTCATTTCACCTGAATTTGTGAAACCTGGTTAAGCATGCACACTAAAAACACATACATACAAACCTACCCACAATTTTGTCATTCTTTTTTTACTTTGCTACTTTTTCTTTATTACTTGTAAGACTAGAGATAGACTCCAGATTCAAAAATATTTGCAGGGATAAAAAGAAGAAAGAGAAGAGAAAGGAAGTTTGGATCTCTATGGAGGAACTAAACTCCAGCTAAAATATAATTCTTTCTGATTCCTCTGTGATAAGAATAATAAAATGATCATGCTGGTCTAGCTTCATTTGTCACCCTGGTCTTCACTGCTTTGTCACTCTGGTCTTTACTGCTTTGGAACTAGATTTTTGTGATAGTCTTCTAATTCATTTTTTTAATAAGGATAAGATATGCTTTAATTCGGGCTCCCCTTGTGGTTCAGCTGGTAAGAATCTGCCTGCGATACGGAAGACCTGAGTTTGATCCCTGGGCCCTGGGTTGGGCAGATGCCCTAGTGAAGGGAAGGGCTTTAATTCATCTGCCCAAACTGCTGCCAAAGTTGTCTTTTACCATCCCTGTATGCCCATGTCACTCTGATTGTAAATTTCTTATTATTTGTCTTGATTATATCTTGATCTTCCATAACTTTTGAGACCTACTTCCTGGCACTCACACAAAATCAAACTTTTTTAAAGTTAATGTTATTTCATCTCTCTCTCTCTTTTTTCCCTAAGTTCTATTATCTTTGTCTGAAATATGCTGTTTTACCTTCACTTCATGGCAGACTTCTCATCTTTGCAGATTCCAGACACAAGTCAAAATTTACCTCCATTTAATGGCTTTCCCAAACCCTCCAATCAGAATGAGTGACATTTTTTTTCCATACATACCTCCAATATATTCCTAAAACTATTTTGATTATTTTAACAACTCTACTTGTTAAAATAGTCTACTACTACTAGACTTCAAATTTTTGTAGAACTGTCTTCGTGCCAGATACTGAGGATTCTCAGTAAAAGATATAAGACAAAAATATAAGTCAAATCTGAGGAAAGTGTCAAAATTGATGATGTTGCTGATCTGTTGCAAATCTTTGATTTCAAGTGAATAAAATATGCTTTTTGTTATGTGCTGCAGCTATTTCAGTACCAGATCTACACAAGCATAAATACAGTTAATTTGTTCATTTCTTTAGTGAATCAATTAAATTATATAGAAATATAAGATTCTATTTCTTTTTTTTCTTTATAATGTTCACTTGCCCTTTTCAATTCTAGTTTTTATGAATAAAGTTGAAATAATTTTTACCATATCTGTACCCATGTAAATATCTAGTAGCTGTAATATTTGGAAAATTTGAAGTATGTGGTAATTCTTCACAAAATCACATAATCCAGGGACGTCCCTGGTGGATAAGACTCCTCAATGCTACGTGCCATAACTAAGAGTTCACCTGCCACAATGAAAATAGAAATCCTGCATGCCACAACTAAGATCGACACAGCCAAATTAATTTTTTAAATCACATATTCTTAGGGGAAAAAATGGTCATGCCAAACTGAAAAACCATAAACAACATGAAAGAGAGTTTAAAAAAACAAAGTAAGTCTTTTTAAAACACACATCTTCTCCTATATTCATTTTCTAATAATATTATTTCTTATTTTCCTTACATCACATATTCTTCAGTGAGGCCAATGTGTATGTGACAGCCAATATGATATCTGACACAGTTATCTGTTATCTGAAACACAGAGTTATCTGAGTCAAATTCTCTGGGAGTCAACTTGAAAGTCTTTGACATTAAATAGATATGTTCTAATATATCAGCCAATGTTCTTTTCTTTTCTTTCTAGTTACAACTTGCTTGATGAATGTGCTCTTATGATGTCAGAAATATTTTTTGCAACAATATGTTAAACCCTGTGAAGTAGGTGAAAAGATGAAGACCATTGACAAACTTTAAAATTAAGTAAGAGATAGATCATGCCATTTTTCATGCTATTTTTCATGGATAACTGTAAGGAAGAGGTAATTTCTCATTTTTAACATTATGAGCCCAAAACTTGAGTTATAATATCTAACATCTTAATATGTCTCGATACATTCTAAAAAGTTACCATCAAATATATGCAATAATATAAAGCATTTCCTTTTTCTTCATTATTTCTGCAAAAACATTACCTTGATCTTCATGTCTTAAGAAAGAGATGAAGTCAACCTAACTGGTGTCTGATAGTATAATTTTGTAAACCACTTCATGAGTCAATATTCTTATGTTACATTATTATGGCCTCCTGTGAAATGTCACCATGCTGCTGCTAAGTCGCTTCAGTCGTGTCTGCCTCTGTGACCCCATAGACGGCAGCCCACCAGGCTCCCCCGTCCCTGGGATTCTCCAGGCAAGAACACTGGAGTGGGCTGCCTTTTCCTTCTCCAATGCATGAAAGTGAAAAGTGAAAGGGAAGTCGCTCAGTCGTGTCCGACTCTTCACGACCCCATGGACTGCAGCCTACCAGGCTCCTCCTTCCACGGGATTTTCCAGGCAAGAGTACTGGGGTGGGGTGCCATCGCCTTCAACATTCATAAAGCATTTGCAAAAGTAGGAGGAATTCCATTTTTTATATATTTAAAATATACATAAGTTTTATTTTCTTTCACTAATTCATTTTACAGTTCAAATACAAAGTCTAAAGCATTTAAAATGGAAGGATTAGTGACAACCAAGCAGTTTAATTATACAATTGATATGAAAAATGCATTTCCGGAGACAAGAAGTTCATTACAGTCTGTTCTACTGTAGGACACTTTCCTTGCTATAATTTCATTTTAATGTGGGAGGCTTTTCTCCCAGTCTCCATGCATTGGTCCTATTGAATGCCATAGATTTGTTTCAGTCCATTTCCTCCCAAATAGTCTCTTTAATATTTAAAGATAATGGAGAGTAGGGATAAGTTAGAAGTTTGGGATTAATTGATACAAAATAAAATTAATGATATCTAGAACATACACAGTTCCCTTCCCCATCTCCTCCCCCAGCTTCCCAATTCTTCTCATTTTCCAAATTTATCAATTACTGATTGACAAAGAGATGATGTCCAGATTGCCACCATCTGGCAATCAAAGCCTCCTTTGTATACACTCCTTTCTAGCAACACATTCTGAAAAGTTTGCTGCTCAGAATTGGTTATAAAATCTAGATATGGTTTGACCAACGCCATATAAAGTCAAGGGTTTCCTAGGCGGTGTAAGTGGCCAAGAATCCACCTGCTAATGAAGGAGACACAAGAGATGTGGGTTTGGTCCCTCAGTAGGGAAGATGCCCAGGAGAAGGAAGGGTCAAACCACTCCAGTATTCCTTGCCTGTAAATTCCATGGACAGAGGAGCCTGGTGGGACATAGTCCATTGGGTTGCATGAACATGCTAAAGTCAAATCATTAAATTCATTAATATAGATCTATCTGCTTTAATCTGGCTTAAAAATATTATTCTTTTAAGTAACAATCTAAATCTCCTAGGTTAAATGAATCATGATCAATTTTACACTTCAAATCTTATTTTGATTCACTGCAAAGGTAGTAAAACACATTTTCTAATCATATTTCTCTTTAATTCTGACACATATGTACTTCTAACACAGATCATAAATAGAGCTGTTAGATTTGTCTTTGTTGTTCAAGTCCTTTAGAGATTTTCTTTATCCTGATTCCGTCATCTACTTTGTAGATTTTACTTCATATAACATGCAGATCTGATAAACATACTTTCTGGTTCTCTATCAATGTTATTAATAAAGTCAGGCTAGAGTAGAATAGGATCCCAAACAGCATTTTGTCACAATATATAAATCATATATTATGCAAATGTATATAACATGATTATAACAATATATAGAACTCCAGCTTAAAGAGCTATCACATTGAGATCACCATAATATTGTACAGCTGTCAGAAATAAATGAGATAAATGAGGATGACTAAGGAAATATTTGATTTAGAATAGGTATTCAGTAAAATATACTTGGTATGATTCTTTTGGGGCTAAAACACTAAATAAGACTCATTTCACTATCTAGTGATTCATTTAATTGGGCATCTGGAGGTTTGAAGACTTGTCTAAATATCAAATCCATAGGAAATTGTTGAAATATTTCAAACTTAAAAGTTCATTGATTTTTTAATAAGAGTTCAGATGAGGAAGATAATATATTATATGTGCAAAAGTGCACAGGTGTTTGTGTATGTGTGGTAGAGAAGAGGGGTAAGAGAGGGGTGGGGAATATCTATCAGGACAGCATAACTCTGATTTGTTTTGGAGAAGCAATGCTTCAAAAACTCATGAAATCAAAAAGTAGCTTCAAGCCACTAGCTAACATCTATTGTACCACCTACAGGGGCAGTACCAACATCTCTCCTAAAGGAGCTAGACTTGATTATAAAATTTTCTCGAATATGATGCCAGCGGCATTCAAACAGCAAGATGACTTTGATAATTCAAGTAGTATAATTCAAACACATGGCTCATGAATGAGGGATTACAGTATCACAACCCACTGTGTAAAAATCTGGCTACAGGGCTCTGAGTGTGTGTGAAAAATTAATTTCATATTAGATATAGATCCACATGCATCTTCTAACAAATTATTTGGAATATTCAAGCGTATGTTCTGTTTTTCTTCCTATGCATGGCAGTAGGAAATTGTGCACCCTGCTGCTTAGTAAACATCAACACGTTTGGATTCTCACAGAGTGCACATGATGCCAGATACACAGAGCATACAAAGCAAGGGGGGAGGGGCTGTTGAAAAATTTTCCTACTTTTCTATACTAGAAAGTGTGGGCAGTTTCCATCCCGTGTCTACTTCAGTCAAAAGAATTTCAGTATGTATTTTAGAATGTCAACCAAGGAAATGTTTCCACTTACCATAAGAATCACATTTAACCTGTCTTATCTATAGAACACCATAGATTTGTTAGCTACATCCTAAAAACTACTCTTGTCCCTGATATATTTATAATTTATTGTTAACAACTTACAGCTATATTTAGTAATTCTAAGGGACCAATGGGCCTTTTCATATTGTTTACACTGGAATGTATGGATTATTACAGTTAGCGAAACAGTTTGTGGGATGCGGAACACAAATTTTACCCCTAAATACTGGAAACACATTTTATGTGTCAGGCAGAGTTCCAGGTTCTAAAGTCTTACCTGTCATTTGAAAAAAAGCCAGTTCTATTTGTTATAAAGAGATCACTTTGGATTTTAAATTTAAATATTGTTGACTACTAAAACAATTCATCAAGGCATTAAATATCACTGTAAATTCTGCCTCCCTGTCTCATCATCATTATGAATGATAATGAATTGATTAATGCCTTGTGGGAATTATCACAGTGTTCAGTAGTTGATAAAGTTAGTCACTAAAATATTGCCAGGACTTACTTAAACCAATGACTAGAACTGATTAGACTGCACTGTGAATTACAGTGAAGGCTATGCATCAAGAAACAGAGAGGAAGGAAATAAAAAATATATTACTCAATTATTGTGCATCTGTCTCTCAGTGTAAAATAAGAGCATGACTACAGAAGATCAGATTCAGTTACTGCTGATTAAGAAAGAAAGCACAGCATAAAATCTTTGTCTAAGAAAGAGGGAAGAAAAAAATCACAAAACATCAAATTTTATATTACTAATTCAAATATGGTTTCTTATCTCTAAATTCAAATGCACTTCTCTGTTCTTCAGTCTGTCAGCAAATGAACTTAATTTGTAAAGAAATGNAATATGAAAATAATATAACAAAATTAAATAAGACAATGTTCAGGAAAGCTCCTAACAATACTCAATGTTCAGTTAATCTTAACCAAATTAAAAACTGAAAAGACAGGATAGGTAGTATGTCTTTTTGAATACAAACAAAAATCTCTCTATTAAAAAATAACACTGTATTCTATAAATAATGGCACTAGAATACAAAGCAAAATTTAAAGAAATATTAGTCTAAGTACTATTGGATTACCTTCTCTTGCACTTAAAATTCTGCAAGTTTCCCAAAGTCATTTTAAACTCCAAGAAAAATTTAAAATCAGAAGTGGTCAAAGAACTACAGATATGAGCTTATAAGCCTTGGAGTCATCAACTTTAGTTAATAGGTTTTTAGGGGTTTCCTTTCGGTAAACTACCTACATTCTGCTCATTCCAAGTTTTAGAAGGTATTCATATCATTTTCACTCCAGTTTCTCCCACAAGACATCCTACACCTAGTTTTATATGTAAACCAACAATTTAGTCACAGAACAACATCTTCATTGGGCTGCACCTTTCAAGTACATGATGTTTGATGTTCATGGAGAAAAAAAGACTATTTGTCAACTCCTTTAGAACCTACATTTTTAAATTTCTTTCTGGTGAACAGCTCCTGTGAATTCAAATACCTTATCTGGGACTGAATTCTAAACTTGGCAAGACTAGAAAACACTTCTATATTTCAATGACTCCCACAAGCCCTTGGACCTTAATAGGTGCTTAAATTAATTTTTAACTTGCTAATGAAAGATCAAACATTAGGACAAACTTTTAATCTAATACTCTCTTTTCCTTGATTAGTAATTTGAAATCAGTCCTCATTCCAAAGGATTTTAAAATATCTTCAGAAATATCTTTACAGATAATGACAAATACAAAGATAAGAACTATGTTCTAAAGTGAAGACAAGAAGATGCAGAGAGTAAAAACTGGATATGAGTAAGAGTGATCAAATTCACAAAAAGGATAAGCATAAGAGCAATGTACTATTAAAAGAAAAGAAAAACCTTTTCATATTTGAACTTTGAAAGGCTAATTTTACTTTATGAAGTGTGATGTTGGGTACCATATGGAGAGGCAAAGTAAATAAATAAACTTTCATATTGGTCATTCGAAGATTGCTAGAAGAAATATCAATAACCTCAAATATGCAGATGACATCACCCTTATGGCAGAAAGTGAAGAGAAACTAAAGAGCCTCTTGATGAAATTGAAAGAGGAGACTGAAAAAGCTGGCTTAAAACTCAACACTCAAAAAAGTAAGATCACAGCATCTGGTCCCATCACTTATGGCAAATAGATGGAGAAATATTGGAAACAGTGACAGACTTTATTTTCTTGTATTCCAAAATCACTGCAGATGGTGATTGCCGCCATGAAATTAAAAGACACTTGCTCCTTGGAAGAAAAGCTATGACAAACTAGAGAACATATGAAAAAGCAAAGACATTACTTTACCAAAAAAAGTCTGTATAGTCAAAACTATGGTATTATTACATGTATAGATGTGAGTTGGACCATGAAGAAGGCTGAGAGCCGAAGAATTGATGCTTTTGAACTGTGGTGATGAAGACTCTTGAGTGTCCCCTGGACTGTAAGGAGATCAAACTAGTCAATACTAAAGGAAATCAATCCTGAATATTCATTGGAGGGGCTGGTGCTGAATCTGAAGCTCCAATATTTTGGCCATCTCATGAGAAGAACCGGCTCATTGGAAAAGACCCTGATGTTGAGAAAGATTAAAGGCAGGAGGAGAAGGGGACAGCAGAGATGATTAGATGGCATCACCAGTTTAATGGACATGAGTTTGAGCAAGCTCCAAGAGATGGTGAAGGACGGAAACCTGGCTTGTTGCAGTCCATGAGGTCACAAAGCATCGGAAACGACTGAGTGACTGAAAAACGATAGCAACAGCAATAAAACTAAAATGGGGAATAGTTGGCAAGCTGTACATTTTCCAACTTAAAATCATAAGAAGGAAAATCTATTTGTAAACAGAGATATTTACAAACAGAATCATTGGGAACTTGAAATTAAGAGAGAATCTTGTTGCTTTTTAAGTATAATAAAACAGAGATCAGAAGATGAAGAACAGAGTTTAGAATAAGCAAGAAACCCAGAAGGATGACTTCAGTGATTTTGTATGTTTTTTTTTTTTTTTAATGGAGGTCCAGTTTTAAATTAAACAGAGTATCATGTGCACAGAAGACCATTAACCAGGGAATGTGTGTATTAGTGTGGTTACTTAAGGCTATAATACATTGCCATTTAGTGTAGCAGGGGGGGGTCATCATGGTAAAAAGAGTAAAACTGTTGGTGAAAAGCTTTGCCTCTACCATGGAAAAGACAATCACTTTGGAAAACAGATTTTAAGCAGATTTTCTGTGATCTAATTTCAAGAGTAGAGGACACTGACTTATTATCCAATTAAATTTTTTTTAAATCTAATGTGCAATTAATGGTTATACTGCTCCTATTCTGAATTTTACCTTGAATAGTAGGATCTCAAAACACTAGTGGAGGCATTCTCTAGGGTGGTGGAAAAACAAACAAGTACAAATCTTAAGCTAATTGTACAGCTGACTACATAATTGCTTTGGCTACAGTCATAGACCAGTCTTTACTCTAAAATAAATGTATATATTGAAAATAAATGTCTAAAAATCAATATGCCTCAAAATGAAAGAACCCAGCAGAAGGAAGGAACATGCTAGGACCCAGTGGTTGGCTACCAATTATGTTTTTCTTTTATTCCTTTTGAGACATACACACACACACACCCCTATAGATGGTATTAGCTTTGGAAAATAAGCTAATACACCCGCAAATATAAAATGGCAATTTAAAATTAATTGAGTGTACATAACATGAATATGTAAGAAGTCCATTTTCCACCTTACTCATTTTTAAAATAACCTTAATAAAAGGTATCTTTGACAAAAATATGGCTTTACACATTTGCCCAGAAATACAGATAGAAGGAAACATGAGAGGAAATCCAAAAGGCATTTGTGAGATAACATATCAAACATCTAATTGAATAATGAAATTATTCAAATTTTATTTGCAATAGGTTGCATAATTACTAATATCATAAAATTAAAAGGCATCATAGGAAATGAAATAAGATATTCTTTAGAATTTACTGACATTCAGATAACTTAAGTGACTTGGCTCAAAGACAAAATTTAAAAATGTAGTTTAGTAAAAATGAATGTAAACAAATTCTAGAGCCAAAGGACAAAAAAAAAAAAAAGGCTCCAGGATACAGGATGAATAGAAGTAGATGTTATTATTGAAAGATAAATCTCTCAACCCAATGCATAGTGGCAGTTAATAGAACAAACAAAACCTTAGCTGTATTGTACAATCAAAGTACTACAAATCAAAGAAAGTAGAACAATCATAAAACACTGGTTGGATTCATAGTACTTACTATATGACTACGAATTTGTTAGGATGCTATAGACAGGCCATTCCTTTTAATGTCCAAGAGACACCAAACATGGCTGCCTAAAAAGCCCCCAGGTACAATCATTCTACTAAATTCAAACATCAGACATCATTACTTATGATAGCAACAACTCCAGAATAGAAGTAAATTGATGAGGTATGAGACATTTGCCTTTCAAATGGGATGGTCCACTCTTTGTAACTGAAAACTAGACACCATAAGTAGAAACTTCATTGGGTTACAAAAAATAGTGGAAAAGCAAATAATTAAATTACTGAGAGGAATGCAACATAAGCTTTAATTTAAAGGAAAATATCTAATTTTATTCAAGTGTCTGTCCCAAACTCTATTGTACTTAATATTTTAGAGTCCTGATATGAATAATTATTTCAAATTATCTCAGTGTCTGTCTGCCTTTGCCATACAAGAAAAAACAATCCCCAGCCACAATATGAGAATTACTGACATATTATGTATTTAATTTACATAATATATAAAAAATAGTTATTGGAAAATAGAATCTTGGGATACAGGTGGTTATTTTCCTTAACATATCATAATAATATATCATAATACATTGATTCAGTGAATTACTTACTGCTTATGAATTCCTGATGACATTGAGTTTGGTATTGTGGTGAAAATTACAGGTCCTGAAGCCACAATTCAGATACCAGAAGTAACCCTGATTCAATGACCTTTGATAAATTAATAAATCTTTCTACACCTTAGTAGTCTAAGATTGTAATATTTTGGGGTTTTAAGTGAAATAATTACTAAGTACTTCAGACATGCCTGACATGAATACTTGTCAGCTAACAGTAGTGAGGTCATTTATGTAATATCTATTTAAATCAACTAACAACTACTAGGGGAATATTGTAATTTGCAATTTTTATTTGTGATTAGGGAAACATTTGAAATGCCAGTAAGAAGTACATAACAACATGTATTTCAAAGCATGTTACTTTTAGATATTTTGCAAAAGAAAATAATAAATATCTAAAAATGGATTCTTGTATAGGCACTGGGAAATGTTTTCAAGCATTCTAGCCCTAACACTTCAAGATTATTCCCATGCCTACTATAAATACTTTTATTTTGCATATTCTTAAATTTGTAACCACAGAATTGCAGTTGGGTTGAAAGAAAAAACTGCATATGTGAAATATGGGGAGGGAAATGCTGCCAGTGTTAGAGATGGGTAAAAACTCTACCCAACATGGTAATTGGGTAGTTTTATAGGTTTAGCTAAGATAACCTTAAAATATGCTTTCAAAATTCATGGCCTGTTCTTAATTCGGTTCTTGTCATATAATCTATTAAATCTATTAAACCTGTATGTAGCACAATCCACTTTTAAAAGCAAATTTATACTTCTCTAAAACATAACTTACTGCCATATTACTTATTTGGACTCGAAAACCAAGTCACCAAATTCAAAAGCAAATAGTTTTCTGTGTCTATAAAATGTTGGCTTCTCAGATCTTCTCTTGGTGGCAATATAATTTTTCTGAAACTAACATTTATCTCATGTGCCAGAAAGAAACTTTAGTTAGCATCTTAAGAAATCTAAAAATAGTCTACTTTTCTCTAACTTGAAAATCTTGGTTGTCATGATAGCATTATATTTTCTAGTGTATTTCTTCTCTGCAAACCAAATGTCTCTGTCATGTCAGAATCTTGCCTGTTCTCAAATACCAGGTAAATGGTGCAACAAAATTTGATAGTGCAGTTTCCAGATCAACTCAAGGACTCCTCTGAATCTTTCCAAATTTGCCACATTCATCAAGGCCTGGCCCTGCTTTCCTCTATTGAAGAGAAGTGACATGCATGTCTGTTTCTGTGCTCTAAACTACTGTTATTACATTTTAATCCCACATAATATGGCATATGAATTCCCTAGAAATGTTATGTATGTAGTAGGTAAGATTTTTTTCAATGAGACTAGCACTTGATAAATATTTGTTCCATTTTGTATTCCCTCAAAACATCCACAAACCTAGTTTAAATACAAGATATCGGCAACTACTCTTTCACCATGACACTAATGAACCGGAAAGATATCCAGTTATGGGAGGACATCATTAAAAAATAAATAAATGCCACAAAACAAAATTGTGTTCATCAAAACGTCTGACAGAATATGTTCTATCTGCTTACACTATCCTAATTAAAGATAATTAACATAGGCTACATGAAGTTCTCAAAGTTTCTTCGTTCTTATGATGTCACAGTTTACAAACTAACAACAATCTCAGATTATCTAGAGACTTATTTCCAACCTCCTTATCATGATATCAGTGTTCTTCAGCATCTGGGTAATATTAAACTCTTTTCGCCACTTTCCTCATCTTTTTTTTTTTTTTTCTAAGCATAGTACATATAGTCAGTTGAGCAGGGCTCCTCACTATCTCCAGAAGCTCTAGACAGAACTTCAGTTGATGCTGTTCTCTCTGCCTTGAAAGCCCTTTGTGTACATCTGCATCATCCCTAAGAGGTCGATATGATGCCACCTGCCACAGGAGAGTTCAGCTATTCCAACAGCTGAAAACGATCCTTTATTCCCCTGTAAAAGTTGAACACAGAATCAGCTGCTTACAGACCTACACTGTGTTTTACTCATGTTATGATGACACAGGTATATTGCAAGATGTATAATCAGTGTTAATGAGGGTTTGTGTACTCATTTGCTGAAATAATGTTTTCCAGTCTCAAGCACATAATGAATCTTAAATACCTCCTCCTTTCATCCTCCAACAATTTAGGCACATTTTACTTACAAACAGAGGATATACTAACTCAGCCTTTCCCAAACTTTATTCCATGAAACACTAGTAATATCATTTCAGTTCAGTTCAGTCACTCAGTTGTGTCTGACTTTTTGTGACCCCGTGGACTGCAGCACGCCAGGCTTCCCTGTCCATCACCAACTCCTGGAGCTTGCTCAAATGCATGTCCATGGAGTCAGTGATGCCATCCAATGATCTCAACCTCTGTCATCCTCTTCTCCTCCTGCCTTCAATCTTTCCCAGCATCAGGGTCTTTTCCAAAGAGTCAGTTCTTCGCATCAGGTGGCCAAAGTGTTAGAGTTTCAGCTTCAGCATGAGTCCATCCAATGAATATCCGGGACTGATTTCCTTTATTATTGACTGATTGGATCTCCTTGTAATCCAAGAGACTCTCAAGAGCCTTCTCCAGCACCACAGTACAAAAGCATCAATTCTTTGGTGCTCAGCTTTCTTTATAGTCCAACTCTCACATCCATACATGACTACTGGAAAAACCATAGCTTTGACTAAATGGACCTTTATTGGCAAAGTAATGTCTCTGCTTTTTAATATGCTATATAGGTTGGTTATAGCTTTTCTTCCAAGAGATCTTCTAGATCAAGAGATTCCCATCTTCAAGAGATGAGAATACCAGACCATCTTACCTGCCTCCTGAGAAGTCTATAGGCAGATCAAGAAGCAACAGTTAGAACTGGACATGGAACAACAGACTGGTTCCAAATA
>SJYT01035753.1:1106304-1129101 GCA_006410635.1 Cephalophus harveyi
AAAGAAGAGAGTGAAACAATTGGCTTAAAGCTGAACATGCAGAAAACTAAGATCATGGCATCTGGTCCCATCACTTCATGGCAAATAGATTGGGAAACAATGGAAACAGTGATAGACTTTATATTTTGGGTCTCCAAAATCACTGCAGATGGTGACTGCAGCCATGAAATTAAAAGACACTTGCTCCTTGGAAGAAAAGTCTTATCAGTTGCCCCCTGAAAAAATGATAGTGTCATATGGGAGAGTAAGGAAAGAAAGAAACTTTTAAAGTGGTAACATAATTCTCCAGGAAAGAAACCTTTATTACACCAGCAGTTTTATTTGCTTGTTTTATTGTTGATGCTTTTCTCTAGAATGTCTCTGCGGTTAGTTTGGGAAGTGATTTTCCATCTTCTGCAGAAGGCTAGCTCCTTCTGTAGTACAACTGTATCTTTATACCTTAATCCATCCCCTTTCCAAACTGCTGCCCCTCCACCTTGAATGGTTTTGCTCCTAATTGACCACCTACTGAACTCCTAATCATCACTCAATATAGATGTTAAATATCACCCTCTATTGGTTCTTTTGTTTGGCCTCTATCAGAATTTAATTGCTTCCTTTGTCTTCTCACAGAACCTACAAAACAGTAGACATCACAGGATTGCTACTTATTTTGTGCTTGTCCCTGTTTCTTAATTTATGTAAGTTCAATATCCTGCACTTACCCAGTAATCTAAATTGTTTGCAGTATTGGGCAGCCACATGCAAAAGAATGAAAGTAGACTACTATTTTACAATATACACAGAAAGCAATTCAAATGGATTAAACACTTGAATATATGACCTGAAGCCATAAAAATTCTAGAAGAAAACACAGGCAATATGCTCTTTGGCAAATGTCTTAGCAATATCTTTTTGGATATGTCTCCTAAGGGAAGGGAAGTGAAAGTAAAAATAAATGGGACTACATAACACTAAAATGCTTTTGCACAGCAAAGTGAAATGAAAGTCCCTCCATCGTGTCCAACTCTTTGAGACCCCATGGACTATACAATCCATGGAATTCTCCAGGCCAGAATACTGGAATAGGTAGCCTTTCCCTTCTCTGGGGACACAACCCAGGGATCGAACCCAGATCTCCCACATTGCAGGTGGATTCTTTACCAACTGAGCTATCAGGGAAGCCCATAGCAAAGGAATCCCATCAACAAAATAAAAAGATAACCTACCAAATGATATAAAACATTTTTAAATAAAATATATAAGGGATTAATACCCATAAAGTATAAAGAACAATTATAAGCCAAAAACCAGAAAGGAAAACAACCCAGTTAATAAATAAGCAGAGGATCTGAACATACAGAAGGCATACTGATGGTCAACAGGCACATGAAAATATGTCAAACGTCATTAACTATTAGGAAAATGCTAATCAAAACCACAATAAGACATCATCTCACATCCATTAGAATGGTTATTACCAAAAAGGCAAGGAATAACAGGTGTTGGAGAGGATGCGGAGAAAATAGAATGTTCATACCCTACTGGTAAGAATGTAAATTGGTGTAGCCCCTGTGGAAAACAGTATAGAGATTACTTAAAACGTTAAGAATAGAACTATGATATTATCCAGCAATTCCACTTCTGGGTATTTATCCAAATAACATTAAAACAATAATGTGAAAAGATATATGGACCCTTATGCTCACTGCAGCATTATTTACAATAGCCAAGATAGAGACATCATCTAAGTGCCCACCAATGGATGAAGGGTAAAGAAGATGAAAGAAAGTGTTAGTCATTCAGTTGTGTCCAACACTCTGTGATCCCTTTGACTATAGCCCTCCAGGCTCCTCTGTCCATGGAATTCTCCAGGCAAGATACTGAAGTGTGTTGCCATTTCCTTCTCCATGGGATCTTTCTGACCCAGAGAATGAATCTGAGTCTCCTACATTGCAGATGGAGTTTTTATTGTCTGAGCCACCAAGAAAGCCCCAAAGAAGATGAGGCATTTATCTACTGGAATTGTATTTAGCCATAAAACAAAAAGAAATCTTGCCACTTCTGATAGTATGGATGGGCTTTCAGTGTTTCATGCTAATTTATATAAGTCAAATGAAGAAAGACAAATATTGTATGATTTCACTCATATGTGGAATATAAAGATTAAAAAACAAAGCAAACGCACAGATACAGAGAACAGAGTATTGGTTACCGGAGGGGATGTGGGGTGGGGGAAGACAAAATGGGTAAAGGGGATCAAACATGTAATGATAGACAAAACTAAACATTTGGTTGGAAGAGAGATGTATAACAGAAGATAAAATATAATGTTGTGCACATGAAACATATTATAAAACAATGCTACCACACACACACACACACAGTTTGCCATGTTGAAAGAATCTTGTGGATTACTCTGTGGCTGTGTATTGGGAGAACGGGTTAGTGGGGGTGTGGTGTTTAGTCGCTCAGTAGTGTCCGGCTCTTTGCAACTGCATGGACTCTAGCCCCCCAGGCTCCTCTGTCCGTGGGGATTCTCCAGGCAATAACACTGGAGTACGTTGCGATGCCCTGCTCCAGGGAATCTTCCCAACCCAGGGTTCAAACTGAGGTCTTCACATTGCAGGCAGATTCTTTACCATCTGAGCCGCCAGAGTTAGTGGAAGTTATGCTCATTTGGAAGGAGAAAAAGGTAAAGGGAAATAGAGTGTAAGAAAGGACCCCAAAGTTAAACTAGCTTTCCCTCGTTATTTTTATTATGTTACATTCTATTGGTAGTTGCCCAGATCATGTACAAAATAGATACTTTAGTAGACTGATCAGTTTTACAATGTTTTATGGTCACCGGATAGAAAGGATTCCTTTGAAGTAGGGGAGAAAAAATAAAGATCTGCCACATTCATATAATTGATAAAACTGTTCTTTCTCCATTCCCTTGTTTTTCATCTCTCAAAACGTTACTATCTGAAAGGAACAAAGTTATTTTATGATAAATTTTGTGAATTTTAAAAAAATGACAGGTTACATGATGTTTCTCTCAAAAACATTTTTTAAAACATTTATATTCTTGCACTCTGTTGCTGCCTCTCTCAATAAATCTTTAGTGTCAGAAGATTATTTCTGGTTTACAAATTCATATCAGCAATACAACTGATTTAAACATATCTCTTCTACCACTTTGCAGTGCATCAGGTATGAAAATATCTCTCTTCTGATAGTACTCTCCCTGTACCACAATGTACCTACTTTTTCCATCCTTTGCCCCTCACTCTGCTATCTCATTTGTCTACACTGCACTCCACTCCTCCCACAACATTTTTTCCTGACTAGCACTCTGGTCTCCTGACAGCATATTTTACTATTTTCAGATGCTATCCTCAACTCCCACGTCTCCCATGAGCCATTCTTTGAAATGTCAGCCTCAGTCTATCTCACCCCCCACCCATCTTCCACTATATGTGCCCCATCATAGCAGAGAGTTCAAACCAGGTTGCAGTACATATGTGTAGGATATATCTCAACTTCTACAAAACTTGTATATTGTGTTAAGAACTGGCTAAAATGTCTGTCCTCAAAGTGCTTAGGAAAATATCTACATAATGTAGGCAAGCAATATGCTAACAGACATACACATATGTTAAATTGAACATTTAAAGATGTGCTTAATTAACTAGGCTTCTCTTAAGCAAATGCATTCTCTCACTTTTGAGCCATGACATTTTATAACAGCAATTTATGTTACATAATATTTCTAAGAATATACTTTCATTAAGGTCCAAGATGTTTCTTTTATTGGATATCATTTTAAAATATGAAGTTCCAGGGATCAACATTTAATGGAAAAGAAACTGGCAAGAAAGGAGAGAGAGTTCAATTAAAAATAGAGATTATGCATTTATATTGCCAAACCAGTCAATATTCCAATTCACTAGCTAATATTACTGAAACCTATAAGATGCTTTTAGTTATATCAAGGCCTTTTAGTCCCCTCATTGGTGAGATTACTTAATTGCTCTTCTACAATTAATTTGAAGCATATAGGAAAAAATGAAGTAAATGAAGGAATTGTAATAACATAATCTGTTATAGCTTGTGATAGCAAATGGAGATTTCTGCTGGGCTTTGAACACCATGGACCCAGAAATAGCTTACATTTCTTTTTCATAAGTCTTTATCTAAGAGCTCATTTCTATGTAAGGACATCCTGCTGGAACTTTTCCATTTCTTCCATATGTTCTATGTCCTACCCTTCCCTTCCAGGATTCTCTTGGTATTATAACACACACCATTTTTTTTTTTTTCCTGGTGAAGTCCTTCAGCAGGGAAAACTTGGACATGAACTGATTTTCACATCACTTAGAATTGTTCAGCACAAACTTAAATATAAAGATCAAACCTGGCCTTCTTACTATTTCTGTTCTGTTGATTCATTTGTCTTTGCTGGACCATTAAACTTATGAGAGGGACTAGTGTGTTCAGTTCTGTGTTTTTTAAAGTACAAAGATGTCACTGAGCCCAATCTCTGATCTGTGGTTTTCAGAGCATACCTGAGCAATGTCCCAAAGTTTTATCTCTCTCTGAGGGTTACAAAGGAAGAGGGGAAAACTGGACGAGAGGAAAGCCCCTCCCCTACTTGCGCACTCCAACCTCCAGCACAAAACATAAGCGGAATGAAAATCAGAAAGAGGTCTATGAGAATGCATCCAGGAGCCCATACATGTTCCCCAGTGTCCACAGCTGCAGCCTCCACTCTGAACCTCCGGGGTCTTGATTCTAAGTGGCTGTGAAAAGCCACTGAGGGGTCTGTGTTAGCGAGAGACCATGAAAGCTGCCATCCCCAGCTGAGTGCGTCTCTGTTCAAATTGGGCTTATGCCCAGTTTGAACAGAGAATCAGTTTACTTCCCTTGTTTCAAAGGGCACATTTCTCTATACTTTCTCATGTGCAGGGGTGAACTGGAAACAATCATATTCATTTATAAAATAAGCTGTAGTGTTAATTATTATAAATGAATGTTTGTAAATATCTAAACAGCACTGCAATATGTAAGTGTATGGGTATCTGAAGAGCCATGCATTCTGGCCTCTTCTTAAGAAAGTACACATTTATTAGAAATTATTTAACATTCAGGAGCTACAATCTTTAAATTCTATAGTGACACCAAGTATCTGGATTTTCTCCAGCTTATGCATCTGAGATACATATAGGCCTGTGATGTATTGCTATCTTTATTCAGTGTAATCTTGAGGTAATTGAATATCCTATGCTTCCACTATTTCTTCTATCCTGTGTGCTATCTCCCTCTTCCTTTCTAACTCACCCAATAAATATAGCAATGCGTACACAAACACACACATACACATGCACACACATACACACCATAATTCTGAACAATTCCTTAAATTATTCCAGAAATTCTTCTAGACAATGTTTTGTTTTCTGAATTTGTTGCTTTGGAACTCCAGCACCAAATTCACAACTTGGACCATGCTATCTATTAGTGGATGTCTGGGCAGACATCCAGTAAAGCTGAGTAGCTTCAGTATCATTAGTGGGATGATGATATTTCAGTTCCTCTTTCTTTCATTCTTCTTTAGTTTACTATCAGTGCCACTAAGCTTAATGGACCAAACTGCCTCCTCATGCATTAAAAACAGAGAAGCACATTCTGTCACAGGAAAAAAAAAATGGTTTGTTCTAATTTCTATAGCAAGGAGATCCAACCAGTCCATCCTAAAGGAAATCAGTCCTGAATATTCATTGGAAGGACTGATGCTGAAGCTGAAACTCCAATACTTTGGCCACCTGATGTGAAGAACTGACTCACTGGAAAAGACCCTGACGCTGGGAAAGATTGAAGGTGGGAGGAGAAGGGGACAACAGAGGATGAGATGGTTGGATGGTATCACCAAAGCAACAGACATGAGTTTCAGTAGGCTCCGGGAGTTAGGAAAGGATAGGGAAGCCTCGCGTGCTGCAGTCTATGGGGGCGTAAATAGTTGGAGAGGACTGAGTGACAGAACTGAACTGAACTTTCTACAGCAGACACTTTAACACACATAAAGTAAAAAAGGAAGTATGAGAATACTTGTATAAGGAGGAGATGTTAATAAAACCATTTGAAACATTCAAATACAGAATGTACTGATTTGTAAACTGTAGAGTGCCTTCACAATTAACATACATTCATCATAATATATAATCATTGAGTAATATTAGTACTAGCTACTGTAATACTTTGGTACTACTTATATTAATATTAATATACTAATTACTAATAAACTGTCAGAAATGACCATTGTGTAAAATGATATTAGGGAATATTACCTAGATTTTGCATTTGAATCATTATTTCACATCATCTCTGGTATTTTAAGTAGATACTGACTTAGAAGTAAAAAGATACTTGTACTGCTAAAACTACTAAAATTCTTAATTGTAAAATCAAAAAGTTCTTTTTAAATACAAGAATGTCTCAAGTTTTTATTATAGTGGACCTAAAAGTCATAATACTGCTTTTAACTGAACTGAACTGAACTGCTTTTAAATAAAGGAGTGATTATAAACCCAAGGTGGCTAAAGTGAAGTCGCTCAATCATGGCCGACTCTTTGGGACCCCATGGACTGTAGTCTATCAGGCTCCCCCGTCCATGGGATTTTCCAGGCAAGAGTACTGCAGTGGATTGCCATTGCCTTCTCCAGGGGATCTTTCTGACCCAGGGATTGAACCGGGATCTCCTGCATTGCAGTCAAACGCTCTACCGTCTGAGCCACCATGATGAGCCTAAAGTGATACTTAAATGATAAGGGAGGTACTCTGAAATTTGGCCCCATATTTTGTGGTATTGAAGTCACTCTGACATGTCAAATTACAATGATGTGGTTTTACTGAACTGTTTGGAAACATTTCTGGCTGTTAAAATAATTTATTTCACTCACTTGCATCTCTGTGAGAGGGAGGTGCAAGAAAAGCTACTCAAGGTTGTCATTCTCATCAACTGTGTGTTCACCTAATTCAGCTTTGCTGCACACACCAGAAATGAACATTTGAATCACAGGTGATTTTTGAAGAGAGAGACAGGCCTTGGAAGAGGATGGGTTTTTGATAGCAGCCACAACAAAGGAACAACAAGGCAGGGTTCAGAGGGAGAAAGCAGAGAATGGGAAAGATAAAATGAAACTGTCCGGCAATCTTACTTCATTCTTTTAGGAAACTTATTTTTATCTCCATTTCCTTACCAAGAAATGCACTTGCACAGTGTTTACAAGTTTTTTTCCAACATTTAGAACCTCTTAAAAGCAGTCAGGGCTCCTCCTTATGAAAGCTGTGACTTTCCTACAGTAATTTTCTGTAATTGTGCCAAAGAGCTAAAAATAAAAAAATTACATAAGAAGTTTTACCACAGTGAGAATCACAAGCTCAGCTTCAGAACTGAGTCATCATCTTCACGTTTCAGGAGGATAGATCCAGGTTAGGAAATTCGCTGATTGCCTTGATCCTGCCTGTGCTGGTGGAAATATAAAGTCTGCAGTATGGCTATCAAGAACTGCTAGGAACTTTGGCCATAATCGAGTTGAAAGCTGTAAAGTACTATTGTACTGAGAAAGTAAATGTGGTAAGAACCATAACAGGCTGAGATTTATTGAGAAAGTCCTGATTACTGTGTAGGCTGAGTACCTCTGATCCTGGGCCAAGGCGGCACAAAGCAGTTACAGAATTTAACAACTCTTATTTAAACTAAATGTATATCTAGATCTCTCCATTTTATTTCTCTTCATCATGTAGCAGAACACAATTTTTTGGTTTATCAGGAAACTTCTGTTTCTCCCACCCTTTAAGTCATTTGTCACACTTCTCAAGGTCACAAGGGAGCCTCATAAAGGAAATATTTGTGTTGATTGATTGTTTTACTGGTGCTGCTAAATGAGCCTTTTGTATTTTCAATGAAGTAACTAAAGAATGGAGAGGGACTAGAGAATTCTGTTAACAAGATACATAAAGCATGCTTTTCCCTAGAGGTTCTGGGTCCCTGCATCCCCAGCCCCTTGTCCTTTTTACCCTGATGAAAATGAGAACTTTGCCCTCTAAACACCTCTACAAGGAAAGTAGACACCCTCTGATTCTGGAATTAAAGCATTCAGAAACATTTGTTGTTGTCATAGTTGTTTAGTCAATAGGTCATATTTGATTCTTTACAACTCGATGGACTGCAACATGCCAAGCTCCTCTGTCTTCCACTATCTTCCAGAGTTTGCCCAAATTTATGTCCACTGAGTCAATGATACCAACTGTCTCATCCTCTTCCATCCGCTTCTCCTTTTGTCTTCAATCTTTCCCAGCATCAGGGTCTTTTCCAATGAGCCAGTTCTTTGCATCAGGTGGCCAAAGTATTGGAGCTTCAGCTTCAGCATTGGTCCTCCCAATGAATATTCAGGGTTAATATCCTTTAAGATTGACTAGTTTGATCTCCTTGCAGTCCAAGGTACTCACAGGAGTCTTCTCCAGCACCACAATTTGAAAGTTTCAATTCTTTGGTGCTCAACCTTCTTTACGGTCCAAATATTAAAAGACCCTTACTTCTTGGAAGAAAAGTTATGACCAACCTAGACAGCAAATTAAAAAGCAGAGACATTACTTTGCCAACAAAGGTCTGTCTAATCAAGGCTATGGTTTTTCCAGTAGGCATGTATGGATTGGAGAAGGCAACGGCGACCCACTCCAGTATTCTTGCCTGGAAAATCCCATGGATGGAGGACCCTGGTAGGCTACAGTCCAGGGGGTCGCTAAGAGTCAGACAGGACTGAGTGACTTCATTTTCACTTTTTCCTTTCATGCATTGGAGAAGGAAATGGCAACCCATTCCAGTGTTCCTGCCTGGAGAATCCCAGGGATGGGGGAGCCTGGTGGGCTGACATCTATGGGGTTGCACAGAGTCAGTCACGACTGAAGCAATTTAGCAGCAGCAGCAGAAGCATGTATGGATGTGAGAGTTGGACTATAAAGAAAGCTGAGCGCCGAAGAATTGATCCTTTTGAACTGTGGTGATGGAGAAGATTCTTGAGAGTTCCTTGGAATGCAAGGATATCCAACCAGTCAATTCCAAAGGAAATCAGTCCTGAATATTCATTTGAAGGACTGATGTTGAAGCTGAAACTCCAATAATTTGGCCTCCTGATGAGAAGAACTGACTCATTTGAAAAGACCCTAATGCTGGGAAAGATTGAAGGCAGGAGGAGAAGGGGATGACAGAGGATGAGATGGTTGGATGGCATCACCGACTCAATGGACATTAGTTTGAGTAAACTCCGGAAGTTGGTGATGGACAGGGAGGCCTGGAGTGCTCCAGTCCCTGGGTGTCACGCGACTGAGATGAACTGACTGATCATATCTGCACATGACTACTGGAAAAACCATAGCTTTGACCCCAAGGACCTTTGTTGGCAAGTGATGTCTCTGCTTTTCAATACGTCATCTAGATTTGTCATGGTTTTCTTTCAGGAGCCAGCATAGAAGAAACTCTCTTCTTTTTCTTACACTATACTTCTTTCTGAGAAAGAAAGAAAGTTCAGTCCTGAGATAATTTTAACCATAGCTATGTGCATCAGTTGTTGAAAGAATGGGACAATTACTTCAATTCTATGAAGCTAAAATAATGTGTGTGGAATAACGTCTGGATAGATCAGTGTATTGATTTTATTCAAGTATATTCCTCTAGGTGCCAGTTCTTTACTTTTCTTAACAATTTAGCAAACAGAAAGATATGCAAGCAAACATTTTGTCTATAGCTGCTATGCTTTGTATGTATGTTTTGCTATCTCTGTTTTGTGTTTCTCAGCAAAGACCTGATATCATGAATATAATAAGTTTGGTTTGGTTTAGTCGCTAAATTGTGTCTGAGTCTTGTGGCCCCATGAACTGTAACCTGCCACGCTTCTCTGTCCGTGAGATTTTCCAGGCAAGAATACTGGAGTTGGTTGCCATTTCCTTCTCCATGATAAATTTACTAATTATTATTTAATTAATGAAAGATGTTAGATGATCCACACATGAAAGAGAAAAAGATCCATTCCCTGTGATGTTATAATCTCTGTTTTCCCTTTATCTATGGCAGCATGATCTTACTGCTCTCAATCCACATCAACAATGACATTTCCCACTGTTGTATTTTTTTTAATTTCAGGTTTATTGAGCACACAGTCAATCTGCATATAAAGAAATGAGCCCTTTTAGGAGTAGAGCTCTATGAGTTTGGACAAACACACACAGTCATGGATACCCTTAAATTTCTCTCAGCTTGACTAAATATTAGACAGATTGCTTTCTACCTCTAGGTCCTGACCTCCCTTTTCCTAGATCATATACTTAACAGAGCATGTTTTGAAAAGGCAGAGGAATTAGATATCAAATTGCCAACAATTGTTGGATCATAGAGAAAATAAGGGAATTCCATAAAAATATCTACTTCTGCTTCACTGACTATGCTAAAGCCTTTGACTGTGTGGATCACACAAACTGTGGAAAATTCTTCAAGAAATGGGAATACCAGACCACCTTACCTGCCTCCTGTGAAACCTGTATGCAGGTCAAGAAGCAACAGTTAGAACTGACTGGTTCCAATTTGGGAAAGGAATATGTGAAGGCTATATATTGTCACCCTGCTTATTTAACGTATATGCTGAGTACATCATGAGAAATGCCAGACTGAATGAAGCACAAACTGGAATCAAGGCTGCCGGGAGAAATATCAATAACCTCCGATATGCATATGACACCACATTTATGACAGAAAGCGAAGAGGAACTAAAGAGACTCTTGATGAAGGTGAAAGAGGAGAGTGAAAAAAAAACTTGCTTAAAACTCAACACTTAGAAAACTAAGATCATGGCATCCAGTCCCATCAATTCATGTCAAATAGTTGGGGAAACAATGGAAACAGTGACAGACTTTTTTTTTCTTGGGCTCCAAAATCACTGCAGATGGTGAATGGAGTCATGAAATTAAAAGACACCTGCTCCTTGGAAGAAAAGATATGACAAACCTAGGAAGTGTATTAAAAAGCAGAGACATCCTTTTGCTGACAAAGGCCCATCTAGTCAAAGCTATGGTTTTTCCAGTAGTCATGTATGGATGTGAGAGTAGGACTATAAAAAAAGCTGAGTGCCAAAGAATTGATGCTTTTGAACTGTGGTGTTGGAGAAGACTCTTGAGAGTTCCTTGGACTGCAAGGAGAACAAAGTAATTAATCATTTCAACATATTGATGAGTTGAGGCTTTACTTATTTGCAAAATAGAAACTAAGGACATAATTTTATTTTATTTTTTAAAAATTATTAGCCGAAATGGAAAAAAAGACATCATACTTCTGATAAGACACAAACATCTCCTTAACAACAACAAAAAAAACGTTAGAATGAGCAAAGTTATAAACACAATAAAAAATAACCTCAGTAAAATATCCTTCAAGATTTTGTTTTTGAATAGATATTCATTTGAAAAATTTTCTAGACATATTTCATTAAAGATTTTTGTCCAAAAAGCAAGGGAGAATTCCTAAAAAACATTCTTACATTTTTAAGTTTCACTTCTTAGAGTATAATATTAATATTTATAAAATATAAATATATAAATCCAGTGAAAACATCAAAAAATTCATTTTGAGTTTGAAATATCTTTTATTATAATTTATTAAACTTACATCATGATTTAGAGCATGTTTGTAAATCCTATAATGTATACACACGATTAAGCCTGTCTCTTATACACATCTTTTGAGCATATAGTGTCATTTATGATTTAAGCCAGTGTTTATCAAAATGAGTTACATGAAAAATAATATTAATAGCTTTCTTTGCATATGATTTTATAGTCAAATTATTTTACCAGTGAACAGATTAAATAAATATAAATAGATTCATTTAGTTTAATTTGGTTAAGTGCATTTATGCATTAATCCTACTATAAATCAAAAGAGGAGTTAATGAGAGGGGAACTTTTTAAACTCATTCATCTTACCCATTCTTTTTACAAGGGACATTTAATAGGACAATGATCCAAGAGACACACGTCAATATATTCTGACCTAAGATTGGGATTTGGGAGAGACAGATGATGAGGTGAAATAATGTTGGATTATTCTATGAGTCTGGGTGCCGACCTCAAATGTGGATTGGCCAGATATCCAATCTTTCTCAGAAGCATTAGAGCAGTGGCTAAGAGAACAACCTATAGATTTAGATTCTTGATTCTTGGCAGAGACCCTATGTTTGGGGAAGATTTAAGGCAGAAGGAGAAAAGAGTGACAGAGGATGAGATGTTTGGATGGTATTACCGACTCAATGGACATGAACTTGGGCAAACTCCAGGAGATGGTGAGAGACAGGAAAGCATGGTGTGCTGCAGTCCATGGGCTCACAAAGCGTGGTACAAAACTTGGCAACTGAACAATACAGCCTTTTAGGCTTCCCAGGTGGCACTAGTGGTAAAGAACCTGTCTGCCCATGCAGGATACATAAGAGATATGGGTTTGATCTCTAGGTCAAGAAGATCCCCTGGAGGAGGGCATGGCAAACACTTCAGTATTCTGGCCTGGAGAATCCCATGGACAGAGGAGCCTGGCAGGCTACAGTCCATGGGGCCTCAAAGAGTTGGAAATGACTCTGCAACTAATAGTTTCACTTCTTAGAGTATAATATTAATATTTATAAAATATAAATATATAAATCCAGTGAAAACATCAAAAAATTCATTTTGAGTTTGAAATATCTTTTATTATAATTTATTAAACTTACATCATGATTTAGAGCATGTTTGTAAATCCTATAATGTATACACACGATTAAGCTTGTTTAAAAAAAAATATTAGCCATCTTTTACAAAATTCATTATTCTTGGTGGATGTATGGAAATTAGAATGAGGTTTCAGTTCATTTCAGTTCATTTCAGTTGCTCAGTCATGTCCGACTCTTCGACTCCATGAATCACAGCTCGCCAGGCCTCCCTGTCCATCATCAACTCCTGGAATTCACTCAAAATCATGTCCATCGAGTCGGTGATGCCATCCAGCCATCTCACCCTCTGTTTTCCCCTTCTCCTGCCCCCAATCCCTCCCAGCATCAGTCTTTTCCGATGAGTCAACTCTTCGAATGAGGTGGCCAAAGTATTGGAGTTTCAGCTTCAGCTTCAGTCCTTCCAGTGAACGCCCAGGACTGATCTCCTTTAGAATGGACTGGTTGGATCTCCTTGCACTCCAAGGGACTCTCAAGAGTCTTCTCCAACACGAATGAGGTTTATATAATATGAAATACTTTTATGAAAAATATTTATGTAATTAGTTGATGTGTACTTCTAAACATAGACATGTTGACTATTAGATTTCCAAATCCTTGCAAGACTAGTTGAAAAGTGATTTCACAATTCATAATCAATAGTGAATGAAATAAATTTTATTCACTATTAATTCAATATAAGTACTCTTTTCTAAAAAGAAGCTATCACTTATTTTTTATCATTTTCATTTATACTCTCCACTATCATATGTTTGTTTTACTGTTACTCCTCTCAATATGTCTTTAATATCCTGAGATACTTAACATGGCAACCCACTCCAGTATTCTTGCCTGGAAAATCCCATGGATGGTGGAACCTGGTAGACTACAGTCCATGGGTTCACAAAGAGTGGGACACGACTGAGCGACTTCACTTTCACTCTATAGAAGTTAAATATGGGGATTTCTGGCAGGCATGCTGCTGCTGCTAAGTTGCTTCAGTCGTGTCCGATTCTGTGCGACCCCATAGACGGCAGCCCATCAGGCTCCCCCATTCCTGGGATTCTCCAGGCAAGAACACTTGAGTGGGTTGCCATTTCCTTCTCCAATGCATGAAAGTGAAAAGTGAAAGTGCAGTCACTCAGTCATGTCCGACTCTCAGCGACCCCATGGACTGCAGCCTACCAGGCATAGGTATCCAGAAATATGCAGAACCTTCTGACAACTCCAGGTATCCCTGTTACTCCTATAAGCAAATGGTGACCTGCATTAATCACAAGACCATACAACTTCAGTTGATTTAAAATGCACTATAAGGCAGCTGTATCTTTCATTCTCACAGTCTGATATCATTTATTGTCATTTTATGTGTGACTCCCAGTCTGATCCAACAGATGTTGAGTTATACCTTTTATATTGTACATTTTGGTTGTTTTGTTATATCTTCAGGCCCCTTCAGTTGAAAGCTACTATGGTTGTCATTTGTTTGAAAGGCTCTTCCCCTCTCTCTTTGTACACTTCATTCTCTCCATGAACAGCTGCATCACAGCTGCCATCCTGAATGGCAAAGATGTCTGGCCGATACGCCTAGGCCTGCGGCACACAGAGTGTCTTCAAACAACTAATTAACAGGAGCTGGGCCACAGCAAGGTTTAGTGCTGTCCGTCAAGCCTGCGACCGCTGCTGACACCATCAGCAAATCTGTCAAATGCAGCTCTTCCTGTGAATAAAACCAAGCCCACTTCTCTGGTGAAGAAGGAATTAGCAGAATGCATTTAATAAAAAATAAAAGAAAGTGATATTCATCCTTTATACAGGGTTAAGTAATTGAAAAACATATTGAGCTGGTGGAAAATTTGATAACTGATTTATACCTGTTACTGGAATAAAAGGAACCCAGCTGAAAATGTCTCCATAAATTTCCAGTGGAGAAAATGTATAAGGCCATGCACAGTTTTCAAGTATATTTAGTTAGCCTCTGGAATATACTAATGTGGCCTTTCTTTAATAATAAGGGGCTATTAATTATTGCATATAAAATCTGATGTACATGCCCATATATAAATGCAATCCTACATCAGATTTATTATACATAATAATTGCATATATACATTCATCTATTGTATACATATGGGTATTACACATAAACTTTGTTTAAAAAATCCAGATCTCTAAGAATATATGTAAATATACATATCTGATTTCAAAATAAAGTCTCTAGCAGTTTTAAAGCCAACTATTTTGAAAATACACTGAAAAATAGTATATAGCCATTATTGATCTTATTAACTAAAAATGTACATAGATACTATATTGATTAAGAATGTGAAGTTTGGTAGTTACTATCCTCCTGAATTTCAAACCAGGATGAGGTCTTAATAGTGGAGTCAGGAAAATAAGAGAATTAATCAGTGGAACTTTTCTCAAACTTTTCTTGTCTTCTAAAATTGGGCCTTCACACATGCAGACTGCTTGAGAAATATTTTCATTTTTCCATCACCACACATTACACTATTCCTGATCATTCACCTGTCAGACTCCCTCAAGTATTATGTTAATGTTATATTTTTCATCTACTAGTTTAAATTGCTCCTGCTACATGATTTCTTTAATCTTGAATATATTTAGTATTGCTTATAATTCATGGTAACTTACTGAATAAAAATATATTCCCTAGACTGTAATGTATAAGACACAAAGAATCACATTCGTGTGCTCAGTATGATATACTTAGCATATAACATAACTGTGCCTTTGTTATAATTGCTAGATAAATTATTTGGAAGTAAAGAGAGAGGAAAGAAGAGAAGGTGGGAGACAAACAAAGAGAAAGGAAAGAAGGAAGGATTAATTTATGACTCATGGATTGGTTTCATCATGATTATAGAAAAGACCTACAAGGGGAAGATGAATAATTTGTCTCTTCTTTGAAGAATAATCTCAATATCATGCTTGTGGACAAGAAAAGAAGGAATGTCTATTTCTCAGGGAATGCATTCATGGCCTCATTTAAAAAAATTAAATCAATCCACATTAGAATGCACAGATAGGTAGTACAGGTTTGGTCAATTATGTATATTATTGCATTTACCTATATCTCTAATACTTCTTAAATTTTTTCAAGCATAAATTTAATAGTGAGAAATAAAAACAGTTCACATTTCACAGAAAATATTATTATACACAGGCATTAAAAATAATTGCATACAGTGTATATACTACTATACTATACATTCTTTGAATTCTCGGTGAAGTAAAAGTGAAACTCAGTTATGTCTGACTCTTTGCGCCCTCCAGGCCAGGATAACGGAGTGGGTTAGCCTTTCCCTTCTCCAGGGGATCTTCCCAATCCAAGGATCGAATCCAGGTCTCCCACATTGCAGGCAGATTCTTTACCAGCTGAGCCACAAGGGAAAACCCACGAATTCTTGAGTAGGTAGCCTATCTCTTCTCCAGTGGATCTTCCCAACCCAGGAATTGAACCAGGGTCTCCTGCATTGCAGGCAGATTCTTTACCAACTGAGCTAACAGAGAAATTCCTCAATTCTTGGCAATTTGTTTCAAATCTATATATGCTTAGTTAGAAGCTAATTAGGGCTTAAACATTTTTAATGAATTATGTAAGGAAAAATTTAATCTATATAATATAAATTGCATATGATGGATACATACAAAGCAGAGTTTCCCATCAGTCATTATGTGCATGTGTGCTAAGTCACTTCAATCTTGTCTGACTCTGTGACCCTAGAGGCTATAGCCCTCCAGGTTCCTCTGTCCATGGGATTCTCCAGTCATTACAAAGATTCCTAAATAATGTTTAGAATGGTGGTCAGTAATGATACCATTATTTCCTAGGAATTTTTTGCAAGGTCAGTATATGAAATGGCATGTAGAAAACTTTGACTTTTCTCAGTTGGATATGTGAGAACTGAACTCTAACAGTGATCCATGTGTAATTTTTTATTACTTCGCTCCAGTGCAGATTTAGATTCTTCGTGAGAAAAGGAATAAAAAGGGGCTATGTCCTTCTTTAGTGAGTGGCCTAGACTTGCCATCCAGCATGCTTTCTGTACCAATTGTTAGATATGCAAAGTCCCATAGTAAGTGATTTAGTATATTTTTCACTATATTACATTATTTCCTACATTATTTTACTGTATTACATTACAATATTTACTATATTACTAAGTGTAGTATAATTTTTCATAATTTTTATTAATTAACCACATTTTGGAAAGCAATTTTATATGTAACTGAATATATAATTTTTTTAATATTAAGAATCATTCCTAAAATACATATGTATGTAGTGTATGTAGGTGTGCAGGCATATGTGTGTGTGTGTGTGTGTGTGGATGTGTGTTCATGTGTGTGTATGCATGTAAGTGTATATACGTGCTTCCCAGGTGGCACGAGTAGTAAAGAATCCGCCTACCAATGCATTAAACATAAGTAATGTGAGTTCAGTCCCTGGGTGAGGAAGATCCCCTGGATGAGGGCATGGCAACCTATTCCAGTATTCTTACCTGAAGAATCCACATGGACAGGTGAGACTGACAGGCAACAGTTCACAGGGTCACAGAGTCAAACACAAATGAGGCAACTTAGCATGCATGCACATATGTATATATATATTTATCACGTATACATCTTTAAATATTTTCTACTTTTGGGGTTTTAGGATAGGGTGTTCTTACAAAGAAATAAAATAAAAGTAAACCAGCTTGTGAATTTAGTACCATTAGTGAAACTCTGTTAGTTGCAATATTCTTTGCTACTTACCAATATTATAACATTAAAAAAAATTACTAAATGGTACCTATTATTTTCATTTAAAAGCTAATATCAACTATAATACATATTCTAAGTACTAGACATAGTTATTGGAAACTAAATGTGCTTGGTAACACGACTATATAATACTCCAGCAACAGGAAAATGCAAGTTCATAGTTTAAAAGATGCTTACTCCTTGGAAGGAAAGCTATGACAAACCTAGATGGCATATTAAAAAGCAAAGGCATCACTTTGAAGACAAAGAGCCATATAGTCAAAGCTATGGTTTTTCCAGCAGTCATGTACAGATGTGAGAGCTGGACCATAAAGAAGGCTGAGCTCCGAAGAACTGATGTTTTTGAACTGTGGTGTTGGATAAGACTCTTGAGAGTTCCTTGGTCTGCAAGGAAATCAAACTAGTCAATCCTAAAGGAAATCAGCCCTGAATATTCACTGGAAGGTCTAATGCTGAAGTTCCAACACTTTAGCCACCTGATGAGAAGAGCCAACTCAATAGAAAAGACTCTGATGCTGGGAAAGATAGAAGGCAAAAGGAGAAGAGGGCAGCAGAAGATGAGGTAGTTAAATAGCATCACAGACTCAGTGGACATGATTTTGAGCAAACTCCAGGATATAGTGGAGGACATTGGAGCTTTGCATGCTTCAGTCCATGGGGTCTCAAAGAGTAGAACACTACTGAACAACAATAATAAAAAATTAATACTCATTTATTAAATCTTATTGGAGAAGGAAATGGCAACCCACTCCAGTACTCTTGCCTGGAAAATCCCATGGATGGAGGAGCCTGGAAGACTGAAGTCCATGGGGTTGCTGAGGGTCGGACACGACTGAGCGACTTCACTTTCACTATTAAATCTTACTTAACTAGATTAAGACTATTAAATTAATCGTCTAAATCTATTAAGTTAGTTGAGTAAGGTTAATTGTGTTAAGTACAAAAAGAGGAAAGGAAAGAAAAGAGCAAGACCTAGACAGTATAGCAGAGACACTACTTTGTCAATAAATGTCTGCCTAGTCAAGGCTATGGTTTTTCCAGTAGTCATGTATGGATGTAAGAGTTGGACTATAAAGAAAGCTGAGAAACCTGTATGCAGGTCAAGAAGCAACAGTTAGAACAGGATATTGAACAACAGACTGGTTCCAAATAGGAAAAGGAGTACGTCAAGGCTGTATATTGTCACCCTGCATATTTAACTTATATGCAGAGTACATCATGAGAAATGCTGGGCTGGAGGAAGCACAAGATGGAATCAAGACTGCTGGGAGAAATATCAATAACCTCAGATATGCAGATGATACCACATTTATGGCAGAAAGTGAAGAAGAACTAAAGGGCCTCTTGATGAAAGAGAAAGAGGAGAGTGAAAAAGTTGGCTTAAAGCTCAACATTCAGAAAACTAAGGTCATGTTATCCAGTCCCATCACTTCATGGCAAATATATGGGGAAGCAGTGGAAACAGTGGCTGACTTTATTTTTCTGGGCTCCAAAATCATTGCAAATGGTGACTGCAGTGATGAAATTAAAAGATGCTTACTCCTTGGAAGGAAAGTTATGACCAACCTAGACAGCATATTAAAAAGCAGAGACGTTACTTTGTCAACAAAGGTCTGTCTAGTCAAGACTATGGTTTTCCAGTGGTCATGTATGGATGTGAGAGGTGGACTATAAAGAAAGCTGAGCACTGAAGAATTGATGCTTTTGAACTGTGGTGTTGGAGAAGACTCTTGAGAGTCCCTTGGACTGCAAGGAGATCCAACCAGTCCATCCTAAAGGAGATCAGCCCTGGGTGTTCACTGGAAGGACTGATGTTGAAGCTGAAACTCCAGTACTTTGGCCACTTGATGTGAAGAGCTGACTCATTTGAAAAGACCCTGATGCTGGGAAAGATTGAGGGCAGGAAGAGAAGGGGACGACAGAGGATGAGATGGTTGGATGGCATCACAAACTCAATGGACATGGGTTTGAGTGGACCCTGGGAGTTGGTGATGGACAGGGAGGCCTGGTGTGCTGCAGTTCATGCGGTCGCAAAGAGTTGGACATGACTGAGCGACTGAATTGAACTGGAGGAATACTGTCCTAAGGTTATGAATGTGAAATGTAAGATGTTGTAATAATTTAATATATTGTAGTTCTCTTACCATATGCTCCACTCACTCTCCATTTGATGTTTTGTTTTTTAAATATTTCCATCAAATCACACACTTAGTTGTTTGTGAAACCAATCATATTTAACTTCTATAAACTTCTGAATCCAGCAAAATTTGTGTTATAAATTTACCTAAAGGGTCAAAAATATTCCCCTTATCAAGATGGTTTTCCCAATCTTGGCCTATAGATTTATAGCAGTGGTCCATCCTGGGATATCTTAATCAACCATCTGCACCCATGAATTTCACACTTGTGATAGCTGCCACATTTCCAAAGTCTGGCAGCTAAAGTTCACACATTTTAAAACTCTTCCACCAATCTTCCTAACTCTTAGAGCTAAGATTTTCATCTGACATTGATTTTTGGATTTCTTTGCTACAAGAGAAAAAAGTCTTATCTCAAAAATTCATACACTGAACACTAGACCATTTTGTAAAAATACTTTAGCTCAAGCATCAAAAACAGTGACAGGGAGCATCTACTCATACTGAGATGCAGTCTTGTGTGAATTCCAATAACTATGAGACATTTTCCTACAGATTGCAGGGTATAGACACTGAGAGCTCTATCTATCTGTTTATGTTTAATGCAGTTTACTGGGAAAAGGAAATTGAGTATAATAAAGGCAAATAGCAATAAAATTTATAGATCAAAGATGCTTTGCAAGGGTAATATGCATTTATGGCATGAAAAATGGAGAAGACTCTTGAGAGTCCCTTGGACTGCAAGGAGATCCAACCAGTCCATCCTAAAGGAGATCAGCCCTGGGTGTTCACTGGAAGGACTGATGTTGAAGCTGAAACTCCAGTACTTTGGCCACTTGATGTGAAGAGCTGACTCATTTGAAAAGACCCTGATGCTGGGAAAGATTGAGGGCAGGAAGAGAAGGGGACGACAGAGGATGAGATGGTTGGATGGCATCACAAACTCAATGGACATGGGTTTGAGTGGACCCTGGGAGTTGGTGATGGACAGGGAGGCCTGGTGTGCTGCAGTTCATGCGGTCGCAAAGAGTTGGACATGACTGAGCGACTGAATTGAACTGGAGGAATACTGTCCTAAGGTTATGAATGTGAAATGTAAGATGTTGTAATAATTTAATATATTGTAGTTCTCTTACCATATGCTCCACTCACTCTCCATTTGATGTTTTGTTTTTTAAATATTTCCATCAAATCACACACTTAGTTGTTTGTGAAACCAATCATATTTAACTTCTATAAACTTCTGAATCCAGCAAAACTTGTGTTATAAATTTACCTAAAGGGTCAAAAATATTCCCCTTATCAAGATGGTTTTCCCAATCTTGGCCTATAGATTTATAGCAGTGGTCCATCCTGGGATATCTTAATCAACCATCTGTACCCATGAATTTCACACTTGTGATAGCTGCCACATTTCCAAAGTCTGGCAGCTAAAGTTCACACATTTTAAAACTCTTCCACCAATCTTCCTAACTCTTAGAGCTAAGATTTTCATCTGACATTGATTTTTGGATTTCTTTGCTACAAGAGAAAAAAGTCTTATCTCAAAAATTCATACACTGAACACTAGACCATTTTGTAAAAATACTTTAGCTCAAGCATCAAAAACAGTGACAGGGAGCATCTACTCATACTGAGATGCAGTCTTGTGTGAATTCCAATAACTATGAGACATTTTCCTACAGATTGCAGGGTATAGACACTGAGAGCTCTATCTATCTGTTTATGTTTAATGCAGTTTACTGGGAAAAGGAAATTGAGTATAATAAAGGCAAATAGCAATAAAATTTATAGATCAAAGATGCTTTGCAAGGGTAATATGCATTTATGGCATGAAAACAAGGTATACTTTTTTTTTTTTTGGCCTCTATTTTAACCATTATGGTGCTCTGTGTTTACGATGACAGAGGCTTGACAAGAAGATAAAACTTAAACATGACAGTTAGTTTAAATTCCACACCTTACTTGAAATCTAATTTTGGAACTATTTTCTTTGACACTTGGCTTGGAAAATTTTTATGCAGCTTGAAGTTAGCTATTAGATCACTCCAGGATCAGAAAATCTGGATCAAATTCTAGTGCTTATCTCTAGCTAGTTCTGTGACCCAGGGCAAGCTATTCCATCTTTGTAGTCTTCAAATTATGCTTCAGTAACATGAATATATAAATGTGATGGTTCCTAACAGTCACATATCCTGTGATTTTCTTTTTTTTTCTTAGACATTATCACAGGGTAATTACCTTGAAGTTTCTAAAATCTTGCTGGTCTGGTTTACTCCATTTTCACTAATTACTATTTGTGTGATTTTGAGAAAAATTACATAAGCTTTGTGTGTCTCAGTGGCCACATCTGTAAAAAGGTAATGATAATAATAGAACCTACTAATGGGATTGTTGTCAGGATTAAATGAGCTATATTTTAATAATTGTAATATGAAAATTTCCTGTATTTCAATATATATATATATTAAGGAAGACACACATTAAAAAATCATAAATTAACATTTATTAGCATTTAATTCGGAGAAGGCAATGGCACCCCACTCCAGTACTCTTGCCTGGAAAATCCATGGACGGAGGACCCCGGTAGGCTGCAGTCCAAGGGGTCGCTAAGAGTCGGATACGACTGAGCGACTTCACTTTCACTTTTCACTTTCATGCATTGCAGAAAGAAATGGCGACCCACTCCAGTGTTCTTGCCTGGAGAATCCCAGGGATGGGGGAGCCTGGGGGGCTGCCGTCTATGCGGTCGCACAGAGTCGGACATGACTGAAGCGACTTAGGAGCAGCAGCAGCAGCGGCAGCAGCATTTAATTAATAGCCATTTTTTCCTAGTGGTACATAAAATCATAGCATGTTTTATACTCAGAAATAGGTTAGATGAAATTTTGTAATACATATGGAATCCTTAGAATAGTGTTTGGTATAAAAATTTTCCAATAGCTGATATTAAAATCTCCTTGTACATAATAATTGTTATATATAAATTAAGAGGGATAATTTAAGTGTGATTAAAATCTTGTTAGTCTTATCAGCCTTGGTTTTATTTTATATCTAATGTCATAGCATAAATTTAATAGTTCCATTCAGATTAATAAACATGAATTGACATAAAATATTAA
>SJYT01035753.1:1129387-1176184 GCA_006410635.1 Cephalophus harveyi
TATACAGGAAAATAAAGGATCAAGCTGAGAAAAAGTCATTAAAAAAATAAAAGATTAATGAAAACCTCAATTTAACCTCTTGTCATTAAACATCATTGCCTTCCTTGAGTATGGCAGGTGAAGCAAATCAATCTTTCAACAAATGGATGTGGGCATTTTTAGCTCAACTAAAAGAATGAATTAAAAACATTTAAAAAGAAAGTTGCTCATTACTTTCTCCAAAAATTGTTAAAAAGCAATGCTTTACAAGTCAGTGACAAGAAAGAGCACTATATTATATAGTTTGACAATTACCAGAGGAGAAAAAGGTTATTCTTTCCTTTTGTTCTAACAGTTTATTTTAAATTGTTTTAAAAAATACTAATATAAAAATACGACCATTAAAAAAGGTCAGCAAAGAACATATTTATAAGTTAACTAAAGTATTTAAAATCACACTAGGAAAATGTAAATTGCTCAGTACCAACATGATCTCCATAGAATTATGGCATACCTCGTAATGGCCTTCTTCATTCTCCTGAATATGGAAACCCGTAGAGCTGGGACATTTCTGAGGAGTGACAGGAATATTGTCACTTTTGTTGTGTGAGTTACACTGAAAGAGATTACCAAATAATTGTGACAAACTATTCCATATTAAGAGTGTCTATTGAGAGACATGGTTGTTTGCTAAGCTTCTAATGAAGGAGGTCCCTATGAACTACCAGGGGTCTTCCTCAAGTACATGCATCCATATTGAGCCTTTACCAAAAGGTAAAAAATGGTCCCAGGATAAACAAATTGTGTTTTCACTAAAACTAAAGAAATCTAAAATGTAGTTATTTTACTCCTTCTATTGCAATATTTACTTACTATACTTACGATTTTAGTAGCTAAAACTTGTATGATATAATTATTTGTGTAAGGTATTATTCAAATGCTTGATATATATCACATATTATTAAACTGTGACACAGATATTATTATCCCCAGTTACAGATGAGAGAAATGAGACATAAAAATATTTGTTTCCCAAAGTTGGGCTACTACTTAGCTTTCTAGGATCATTCCTCATATCTCATCTACCATGTCTATGTCCTTTATACACTTGAAATAGGCAAAACTAAAAAATTAAAAGTTAAAGGTCTTAAAGTACTACTTCACTTTTTTCTGTAGCAAATGCAAAATATTTTTAAAACATGTTGACTAATTCACCTATAAATGAATATGAATTTTAAAACAAGATATCATAGAATGGCTTGGCTTTTCTCCATGAAAATATTAAAATGATTATTTACCATATTCCTCCAAAAGTTGTTTTGTGTGAAAACAAGATATAATTTACTTTCTGTTATCCTTGCCTCCTTCTTTCCTAAATCCCTTACTAGTTTCATGGCCACTTTATCATTTATTAAACATAGTATTGGGTTTCTAAGGTTTCCACTTTAATAAAAAACATTGTAGTGCCTCCCCAAAAGCCTCATCATTGACATATAACCTTTCCTCAACCATAAGACTACAAAGCTATCCACAGATTTTTATGACATAAGTAGGTAAGATAATATTTTTCAAGGTAGAATGCCACTGTTTTGGTTCACCAGTGAAATTTTACTTTCCCCATGCCAAAAAACAAAATCAAAAAATTACTTTCAAAAACATTTTCAAAAGCAAGTGGGTTTTAGAGTTTAGCATAATCAAGGTCAGTATATTTTAATCTCAAAACCACCATTTTATATTTTATATAGTTATACATATTTTAAAATATTCACATTACATGCTTTAAAGCTTAAATGTTTTTATTTTAAACTTAGAGAAAGAGCAAATATTCTGAAAATAATTTCAGAATATCCTTCATTACATGTCAAACATCTCAATTATTAATTACCTATTTTTTTTGTTTGTTTAAGAGACTCTGCAATATAGCAGAGTAGGAAAACATGACTCTGAAACCCAAGCCTATATTAGAAACCTTTGTCATGAAAAAGAATATATGCCTGTCCTCTCTACAATAATATCATTTAACCCTGTTTAAAACCTACCTCACTTGTTTTGGGTAATAAAACAAATGGTGATTACATTTAACCTCTGTTTATAATCTTAGTGATTTAGGTGTAATTTGTAAAACGCTGGTCTGCCAGTATTAATTCTTAGAATGTGCCTGAGTTTGGATGAACAACTTCACTGTTAATTATGAAGGCCAATCTATGGTATCTCTCCACAATGAGATATATCAGCTTTCAAAAAAGTTTCGGTTTTAAAACAGTTATCTTCATCTGTGATGGTCTTAGAGATTTTAATCTCTCAATTCAGGTTCCCCACTTTTCCTCATGTCTACTCATGCTGATTAATCTTTTCAAAACCTCTCATGTATTATGCAGTTTTTCTCCTTAGAAATGTTTCCGCAATTCCTGTGGCCCAGCAGTGGTTCTCATCCTGCCTGTATGTTAGAATCACCCAGGGAACTTTAAATAGTGTCGCTGACTGAGCCCCACTTCATGCCAGATAAATTAAAGCTAAGGCAAAACTATTTTTGAAATGCCCAGGTAATTCTTGTGTGTAGCCAAGAGTTTCGAATCCCTGGGTTAAGGTTTTCATTTCTTTTCTCGCCTCAGGACACTATAGGGAATTTTAGCCTCACTCCTCTTTCAATCTGATCTCTTGTTAATCCTTTTCCTTATTTAACCCATTGTGGATTAGGTGACTTTTTTTTTTTGGATGCCTCACAATGCCCCTGAAATTGGAAAAAAAATCCTATGTTTGCATAATACTTTATATCTTTACGTATAAATTTTATGTATTATCCACAAGAAACCTCTGCAGAGAGAGGTAGAAAATGTAATCCTACTTTAACAGATGGGGAGTGCAGAGGTTCAGATAGATTCAAAGGCCTCTGTGCAAGGATTTGACCAGTGAAGTCACTCCTATGCAACAGGACTTGGGCTTTGGCTATCCTGACATTTCTCCCTTAAGGGATTTATTCATTTGCTTATTCATTCACATCTTCTATTCTATTTGTTCATTTGTTTGATCATCAGATATTTGCTGAGTACATGGTTTGATTCAGGATTTTAGTGTTTCTCCCAAGGCATGGTATTTCATAGCTGCAATGGTCTCACACCAGCAGTGAAGTCATAATTGGAAACAAAGAACCATCGTGATATGCATAAGTTGCTAAGGGACAGAGAAAAGAGAACTGTGAGACTCCAGTGAGTCTAGTCTTGAAAAATGTGCTGATGAGGGAATCATGGCCAGTATATTTAGGACAGAACAATCAGCATATGTAAAGGCTAGAGACATGAATTCCCCAGACTTGCCTATGAGCTTCATGTAGTTCAATAATGTTTTAACCATGGATCATGTGAGCTATGCCATGAAGATAGGGACAGGGTTATTAGTACATGAAATTTAATGGTTAGACCAATGATGAGAAGTTACAGAATTGGACTGTAATATGAGAGATGACAACCAAATAATGGAATGGTACTTTATATACAGTGCGTGCCAAAGGCCAGCTTTTATCTTCATTCCTTCCCTACTTCCCTAAGGTAAAGATATGATATAAGCGAAACGAATGCATTTGCATTACAACTTACACTCAGGTAAGTCCTTCCATCTAAACAAGATTTTACCATAATCCCTTTCTTGTGCCTAATTCTTTAGCAGCCTCTTATAAACAGAGGCATTAACAGAACAGTTAATGGCATCCAAGGAGAAGTTTAATTCACTGTAATTTTATCACTTTTTAAACTTTTTCAGTGTTCTGAGGCTTCTAGGGATTACAAATCTATGAATCAGAGTGAAAAAGAAAACAAAAATAGCACTGTAAAGAATATTTTGAGAGCCAATATTATTAATAGCCCAAACATTAAAGAAACACATTCTTAAGGGAAAAACAATTTAATTGCTATGTATTCTTCCCAACAAGTTTCTATTTCAATGACAGTTGCAGCTGAAAATAGATTGAAAGTTTATTTAAAAGTCTTGCTGCTACTGCTGCTAAGTCACTTCAGTCGTGTCCGACTCTGTGTGACCCCATAGACAGCAGCCCACCAGGCTCCCCCGTCCCTGGGGTTCTCCAGGCAAGAACACTGGAGTGGGTTGCCATTTCCTTCTCCATTAAAAGTCTTGAGATTTCATCAAATAAAATTTTTCCATTTTCCAAATTTGATATGAATAACTATAAAATGAGTTATGGTCAAGATAGATTTGCTAAATCAGATTTAATATTGAGGGATTCACAAGTACATCAAACTTAAGAGAGGTAGAGTTCTCTAACAACAATCATATTAAATGGAGATCAATGTAAATACATTTATTTTAAACTTTCAAATCTATTTGATATTTTCCATTTAATAATATCTATTTTATTATGTGTATAACTCTTCCCTCCCTTAAACACTTGTCATAGTTCCTGGGAAATTGTCATTCACCATCAATAGAAATACCTGCACAAATCTGGCTCATAATGAGGAATATTAGTTCATTTTTGATACAAATTCCTAAGGAAGTACTTCATACTCAAAATATCAAGAGAAAAACTACAATAGTAACAAAAGCAACAAAAGTTTTATGAAAAATTTTATAACCATTAAGTTAAACACTGCTGTTTTCTTTGCTTCAATGGGGATTCTTTACATTTTTCCACCCAGCTCTATAGTAGGAGCCTCTTACTCCTCCTACCTTCTTGCAAATTCGAGGTTGTTTCCCAAAAATCAGTTGTGTTATTATAAAATCTGTGCAGTCATTATACAGGCAGCACCCTTGTGTTTTTATGCTATAGGTTTCATTAAATAACAATTCCTTTTGTTAAAGCTTCCCACAGAAACTATTATTCCTATTCATTTTAAGAAACTAGAGATTGCTTTCATGAAGAATTAGTAAACATTCTTCCATTTTTAATACAAAAGTTCTAAACATCAGTAAAAGATTCACATTTGCAGAAACGAATCTAAAGACTTGTCTGCACTTGGTATCTTCAATCTCTCCACCCATTCCTTTGTAGAGCCCATGTGTGTCAAGTTTTTATCACCTCTTATAGTAACTGAAGGGCAATTCACAGTCCTCTGCTCACTTGACACAACTGATAATTCCTTCCTTCCAGATGCATTTGTGTCACTCGCCCTGCAAGGGCCCACAAACTCCTGGATGTCCTTTTATTGCTCATGCTTTCCTTCTGGAATCATGTAACTGTTTGTGTTGGTATTGTCATTGCTAAAACTGAAAAGTTTGGAGAAAATTAAGCTTACTTCATTAGGAAGTATGTTTTCTGATGGCATTCTCCACTGGTTCCCAATTCTAAAATACTTTCTCAAACAGACACATGAACCATTTACTATTCATAAACAGACAAAGGAAGGGCTTTTTAAAAGTTCCTAAACATGCTTATATGAAACCATATATTTTTATGAGTATTTCAGGAAACTGATAAAGTTTATATTTTAAGAGATCCACAGCATATGCTCCAATTTCTGAAAATTTGTTCTAATCACTGAATATCCTGAAACTTAGTCTGTCTCAAATCAGGAAGCCTTGAGCTTGTATTTCCTGTTTCTCTCCAATGTCTTCTATGAATCCTTCTTTGTTGGCTTATTGTCCTGTCATTATTAAATATACTCGGAAAACAAAGCTAAAATGCTCATCAAGGTGTGTTAACACATAGGTAGTTGCCTTGTGTAAGGCACATTTTGATTTAAAATGAAAATGCAGTATTGTAAATTTTAAAGCCAAACACCACATAAATAGTATTTGGTTTTAAAATCATAGAAAAACAGATGGTTAGAATATATATCAGTGTAGAGACTACTTTTGTAGAATAAGGAAAAATGATGAACCACAAAAGGATCCAAGGGCTTCCCAAGTGGTCCTTGTGGTAAAGAACTTGCCTATCAGTTCAGGAGGGGTAAGAGACACGGGTTTGATCCTTGGGTCAGGAAGATCCCCTAGAAGAAGGCATGGTAACCCACTGCAGTGTTCTTGCCTGGAGAATCCCATGGACAGAGGAGTCTGATAGGCTGAAGTCCATTGGGTAACAAAGAGTCAGACATGACTGAACCAACTGAGCATGCGTGCAGACAAAAGGACGCAGAAAGGAATGTCACCTGCATCAGTAGCATAAAGGTATCTGCTTGCTTATTTTGTTTTTATAAAAAATGCTTTGCCCCTCTTCTTTTCCTTAAAAAAAGTATTTTTCTTAAAAAAATGGAGACAGAAATATGATAAAATATTAACATATGTTAATTCTGGGTACTAGGGACATAGGTATTTTCCTTACTTCTCTTTACTTTTTCTGAGTTTTTCAAATACCTGAAAATGAGTCAGTACATAGAAAAAGAATTAGCATGGCTTTGTTAAAAATTTGTTCCATCCACCTCAACAAAATTGTAGATAATGGTTATAAAAAGGGCTTTATAATCTATAAAATCTTGAAATAATGCATCTTCAGAAGTAAAGGTACTATGTGGAAGATAAATCTCTTCAGATCTGGCTCAGGATCAATCCTCTCCTTTTCAGTAGAAAATGTTTTTCTAAAGCTAGTTGAGGAACATGCTGGTTTTCTTCCTAGGGTACTGTGGCTACTTTCTCTGAATGTGTTTTGCTTTCTTTCATTTCACAAGAGAACATGATCCTTCTGTTGACAATTTACTACAATGCCTGCAGCATTATGAGGTATTTTATAAGTATTTTAAGTGAAAATTTTAAGTGAAATGAAAGAATACATGAAAAAAATGCAAGACTTTTTACAGAGACTTACATTCACCTTGATTATTTTGGCTTCTAACTCCCTGAGTAGTAATTTCTTGGTAGCTATTTTCTTTTTTCTTTCAGTCTTTTGTCCCCGGCAGACAAATTCATTGCAAAATGAGTATTCCCCAAACCTACATTTTGTGTTGTAAACGCTAAGACAAAAATATAGTACATTTGTCTCATAGATTGAGAGAGTACCTGTAGTAAAAACAACAACAACAATAAGTCAATGGATTTAGTCATCATGCTTTGTTTATCAAACTGGACCTTCTTTAGTAATTCATGAAGTGAAGTGAAAGTTCCTCAGTCGTGTCCGACTCTTTGCAACCCCATAGACTATACAGTCCATGGAATTCTCCAGACAAGAATACTGGAGTGGGCAGCCATTCCCTTCTCCAGGAGATCTTCCCAACCCAGGGATCAACCCATGTTTCCCAGAGTGCAGACACCTTTACCAGCTGAACCACAAGGGAAGCCCTTAGTAATTCATGGCAGGAAGCAATTTCTTCACAATAATATGTCACGTAAGTGGATACATTTGAATTGATCTACCGCGTATATGAACAAATTAGCTCCTGTTGAACTTCTGGGCCCTGCACAATTTGACTACCCAGAAGACTTTGCCCATCCAGTCTTGGTTCTTCCAGGGCATCAGACACCCCCAGGGTATGCAAGTTAACTGGGATCTATTTCAAAACTACCTGAACTGGCCAATAGCCCTCTGGTTTGTGTAAATTCCCCTCCACTCTTCTCACAGTCCCCATCCTATATCTCCTTTCAGTCTGGAGATAGCCTTTCTTCTCCTTTCTTGAGGTCCCAAAGGTATATCCTCCCCTTCCATCCTTGATAGCACTTGCTTTCTCCTCTTTCCCAACAAGCATTTCCACTTTTAGTCCAGGTTTACAGAGGCTAGCCAGATGGAGGCAGTCACTGTTGCTCAATGAACAGGGAGAAGTTGACTGCTCCATGTGGAATTTATGAGAAAACAAAGGCTGATTTTATATAGCCTTTTGGCATAGGCCATTAAATAGACCAGATGGCTTCCCTCAATTATAGTTTCCTGTAACAAGTGATATTAACAGACGAAGATAAGTATTTCTTATTGTACACTTTGTTATGCAAGCAGGTTACTTTTAAAATATTAGTATAATATTTACCTCTAGCTACTATTATTACAATACACTAAATGGAATCAATTTATTCTGAAACAGCGAAAATATAGGAATATTTTGTAAAAAATCGTTAACAAATATAAGTTAAAAAGAGGATTGGAAAAATAAGAATGTGGAATTAGATGTGTATAAGAGACAGGAGTTACACTGAAAGAGATTACCAAATAATTGTGACAAACTATTCCATATTAAGAGTGTCTATTGAGAGACATGGTTGTTTGCTAAGCTTCTAATGAAGGAGGTCCCTATGAACTACCAGGGGTCTTCCTCAAGTACATGCATCCATATTGAGCCTTTACCAAAAGGTAAAAAATGGTCCCAGGATAAACAAATTGTGTTTTCACTAAAACTAAAGAAATCTAAAATGTAGTTATTTTACTCCTTCTATTGCAATATTTACTTACTATACTTACGATTTTAGTAGCTAAAACTTGTATGATATAATTATTTGTGTAAGGTATTATTCAAATGCTTGATATATATCACATATTATTAAACTGTGACACAGATATTATTATCCCCAGTTACAGATGAGAGAAATGAGACATAAAAATATTTGTTTCCCAAAGTTGGGCTACTACTTAGCTTTCTAGGATCATTCCTCATATCTACAGATGAAACTTTCTCTCCCTTTGTTTAGGAATTCTTCATAAGCTATTTCAAAATTTAATGAACTCTATCATAGACTGATAGACATTTTTCAAACAATTGTAACAATTTAATAAAAAAGTATCGGTGAGAGGTATCATAACAAAGAAATAGCTTTCTCCCAATGTGTTATTGCTTAAGTGGTATTTGAAAGCAATATATCGGTATAAATATCTTTGGTTACTAAAAAGATTTAGCAAGTCTGTATATTGTTCATTTCCTGAGGATACCTGAAATTTGCATACTTTCCTTCTAGGCAATGACTTTCAAGCCTTTTTTTAATGGACAATTGACAAATGCAGAGCTTGAGATAGAGATAAAAATATATTCCCAAAGGAATCATAAAGTTTTTGAAGGGGCTACATTAAGCTGAATTTTATCTTCTTTTATCAACATAATACTTTATAAAGTTTGGAATAAAAGGAAAATAATTTTATAGTCCTATAGAAATTTTGGTAATTTAGTTAAATATTAAGCAATAGCATCCTATGTCAAAATTACGCAGCAGCTTTCCTCTAAACAGCAGAGCAAACTTCTGTGAACTGAATATTGAGTGTGCCAGGGTGCTGGCTACATGAGTGTGAACTCAATTTTGCTAAATAATTAAATACATACATGAACAAGGTCATATATTTCTTCACATCCAGTTATAAATTGTTTTATAAGCAATTACTACTAAGCTCTCTAATATAATACAGATAAACTGGATACAGTTGTAGGTCATTACTCACCAAGGAACAGCAGTGCAAAACTACCTTTATGAAGACCACAAATTGTAGCTTTCTGTACATTACAACATTTTCTTTAAGTGGTTCATGCATGTTATGTAGTTTTATGTATCCCTTTTGACCCAGTTGCTATGGGCATGCATAGAAATAAAAACCCTCAGAAAGTACACTTCAAATACTAATATTCTATGCTTTATAATTTCTCCATCGGTTTCTTCCTTGTATTATTACCTTACTATAAAGCCATTTCACAAGAGCAGTAAGACATTGAAAGACTTTAAATTACAAAAGGACTGCATGTTATGTTGCTTGAGCAAAGTCTCATTAATGCCAGTCAGCATTGCATACTGCAAATTAATTCTGCATTTTAAATAAATGGAACCCTTTACAGCTCCAGACACTTAGGAAGAGAGGCTAATTTCTGTCTAAACATATTCTAAGGAACACAATAACAGACATTTTCAGTACCAGGATCAATCAAGATTATTCATGCTATATTTTTTATTCCAGACAATTTTTTTATAGTTTATTTAAGTTTATTTTTTAATTTTTGCTATAAAATCCCTTATAATTTTCATATATTTATAATTTAATTTTATTTATAGTTTGAAAGAAAAAAAATTAAAATTGTCTCAACACAAGAAAAATAGAGTGAGTAAAAATAGTTGTAATATTTCAAATACAATGGGAGAGGTCATTTTAGAAATGTTCATTGGGAATTTGAAAGTGATCTTTCTGTTATATTTCTGGCCTGAATTGAAAGCTTCAGGGAAGGAAAATGATGAGTTTCATTTTCACTCTGAGGTAATTAATGTCCACGAAAGTCAATGTATTTTTTTTTAATTGGTTAATATTTCCAGGGAATTCTAAAAGAGTATCAAATACAAAGGACAGAAATGGTAAGGAACTAACAGAAGCAGAAGAGATTAAGAAGAGCTATCAAGAATATACAGAAGAAATGTTCAAAAAAGCTCTTAATGACACAGATAACTATGATGGTGTGGTCATTTACCTAGAGCGGAACAACCTAGAGTGTGAAGTCAAGTGGACCTTAAAAGAAAAGTTAGGAACAAAGCTAGTGGACGTGACCAAATTCCAGGTGAGCTATTTCAAATCCTAAAAGGTGATGCTGTTAAAGTGCTGCACTCAATAAGTCAACAAATTTGGAAAACTCAGCAATGGTCATGGGACTGAAAAAGGTTGCTTTTCATTCCAATTCCAAAGACTGTTCCAAAGACTGTTGCAAATACCATATGATTGCACTCATTTCATATGCTTGTAAGGTTATACTGAAGATCCGTCAAGCTAGGCTCCAGCAGTATATGAACCTAGAACTTCCAGATGTACAAGCTGGGTTTAAAAAATGCAGAGGAACAAGAGATCAAATGTGAACATTTGCTGGATCTTGGAGAAACCAAAGGAGTCCAGAAAAACATCTGTTCCATTGACTACACTAAAGCTTTTGACTGTGTGACTCAAAACAAACTGTGGAAAATTCTTAGAGATAAGAGTATCAGGCCACCTTACCTGTCTCCGGAGAAACCTGTATGAAGGTTAAGAAGAAGCCATTAGAACTGGACATGAAACAACAAACTGGTTCAAAAATGGGCAAGTGAAAGTGAAGTCACTCAGTCATGTCCGACGTATGATAAGGCTGTGTGATGTCACCCTTCTTATTTAATATATGCAGAGTACTTCTTGTGAAATGCCTGGCTGGATAAACACAAGCTGGAATCAAGATTGCCAGATGAAATATCAACAACTTCAGATATGCAGATGACACCACCCTTATGGCAGAATGTGAAGAAGAACTAAAGAGCGTCTTGATGAAAAAGAAATAGGAGGGTGAAAAAGTTGGCTTAAAGCTCAACATTCAGAAAACTAAGATCATGGCATCTGGTCCCATCACTTCATGGCAAACAGATGGGAAAACAGTGGAAACAGTGGCAAGGAGATCCAACCAGTCAATCCGAAAGAAAATCAGTAGTGAATATTCATTGGAGGGACTGATGCTGAAGCTGAAACTCCAATACTTTGGTCCCCTGATGCAAAGAGCCGACTCATTGGAAAAGATCCTGATGCTGGAAAAGATTGAAGGCAAAAGAACAAGGAAGTGAAAGAGGATGAGATGATTAGATGGCATCATTGACTCAATGGACTCGTGAATTTGAGCACACTCCCCAGGAGTCAGATGACAGGGAAGCCTGACATGCTGCAGTCCATGAGGTTATAGAGTCTGACAGGACTTAGTGACTGAACTCACTTATTAATGAATATTAGTATTAGTTTATAACATGTGCAACTTACTGGCCTTAAACATACAAAAACTTTACACAAATCTAACTAATAAGTGAGTTCAGGGATATATCTGTTAGGGCAAGTTTGTATGCATGACACACTGAAGTCAAACAAACCGAAATGTTGGAATTGGAGCAGAGAATAGTATATTGCAGAGCCATGTAAGGGTAACTCATGCTTTAAAAATCCAAAGCTTCATGAAGAGACTAGGCAAATCATTTTTAAAAACCAGATGAGGGAGGGGAAGTCACAGGGTATTTGGTCAGTTTATGCATAATTCTCTGATTGGCTAATTGTGAGGTAACAGGGCGGTGTAACAGGGGTTAACATTATCAATTCTTAAGCTCCAGAAAGACTGGGGTTATGTGCTTATGGTCATGAAGTACTTAACATCTTCCCTCATTTGGTAAGGGGTCTTTATATCTGTAAAAAAAAAAAAAAAAAAAAAAAACAATTTAAGAAATGTGCATTGAATACTGTTACCTGGGTACTGCCGAGAGGAGCTAAAGCAGAGGATATGGAGAAAGACTTGTCCCAGGAAGGCCCCAAAAGGTCCTGCTCAGTTACACTTTGATGGGCTTTCCACCCAGTAAATATTCTCCTTCTATAGAGAAGCAGCAACTTGTGAATTGGACTTACATGTACCATGCCTATGAATTCCATGTTTCATGTAAGTAACTCATATTTTTATCTATATTATTTCATATATATAAAAGGGTATATCTTTTATACACACAACTGCTTTTACTAATATCACATCAAGTACTAACCTTTTTATAAAAGATTTCACCCTGTGTGATATAAATAATATATGAATATTTATAAAATTTTAAATGTTCTGGAAACAAAGCAAATATACTATACTAAATTAGTATCATAGCGTGAAAGCATTAGTTGCTCAGTCGAGTCTGACTCTTTGCGACCCTATGGACTGTAGCCTGCCAGTCTCCTCTGTCCATGGAATTATCCAGGCAAGAATATTGGAGTGTATTGCCATTTCCTTCTCCAGGGGATCTTCCCAACCCAGGGATTAAACCTCAGTCTCCTGCATTGCAGGCAGAATCTTTATTGTCTGAGCTACCAGGGAAGCCTAAAGTTAGTATATATAATGTTTAACACAAACACATCCTACAATTTATGGTGAAATATTTCTGAAATATAAGCTTACTTAGAATTATAACTATATGTTGAAATTTTCATGATATATAAAATCTGAACAGAATATACTTTCCAATAGTACAACTGTGTTCTCGTATCACAAAAATGCTTTCCCAAAATAAACCTTTAACATAATATTAACTTTAGCTATCTGCATGCCAGTCTTTCACAACAGTCTTCAAGCCAACCTTCAGTCAAAGAAATCAGGTAATAAATTCAGAGATTCAAATCTAGAGTGCTTTAACATGAATTCAAAACTCAAGGCTGTGCCAGTTATTTGAATATTCTTTCAAGGCAAATTCTTAAATAAGTTCAGTGGTTTATTAGACTTCTCTTACTGGAAAGTTTTCTAAAACAGACCCTGAAGCTGCAACCTATGCTTTTAATAGCATACAGAAAGAGAGAGGGAAAAAATGTGCTTTGTTTTTTATAGTCGGTACACTGATAGCAAACAAACATTATTCCTTGCAAACATAATTTTGAGATGTGTTTTTTTAATTCAGTGTTTTAAATTTGTATTTTAAATTAACTTATGCAAATTGTACATTATCTAAATTTGAATGGAAATTTATAACTTTTAGAGCAATGATTTAGAGTTAAAAAAAAAGAAAGATATTTCATAATATACTGTAAAGTGCCAGTTGGCACTGGGGCCCTTGGACTTGATCCTCAGTTCTAATACCACCTGACTGTCATTTCATGGCATCCTTGTATTTGTCTGTAAAATGGGAAGTTTATATTAGAGAATCTCCTCCAACTATCCAATTCAAAAATGCAGTATGAACAAGAGATATTATCAGATCTGTTACTACAAAACTTAAGGTAGTGTTTGTTTTTCTGAATATTATTCTGTAAGTTTAAATCTTCGTAAAATAATGTGAATAACTTGATAAACAAACTGCAGGAAAGCTGAGACTTTCCCACTGACTCTGTTACATTTGCTCTTAACTTGCTAATAGCTTCGAAAATGCATGTTACTTTTGTTAAAGCCAAAGTAAAAATTTTAATCTCGTGTTTCATATACATCTTATCTTTTTATTCAGAAGGAAGAAAAGCAACTATCAAAGGCTTGATGTTTACCAGCTATACATTCATGCTCTTTTCAGAAAAGAGCCGGTGTACCCAGTAACTTTGAGACAGTTGAGTATTTAAGGCCAAATGGGCTTCCCAGATATCTCAGTTGATAATGAATCCGCCTGCAATGTAGGAAAACCCGGTTTGATTCCTGGGTTGGGAATATCTACTGGAGAAGGGATAGGCTACCCACTCTGGTATCCTTGGGCTTCCCTTGTGGCCCAACTTTAAAGAATCCACCTGCAATGCAGGAGACCTGGGCTTGACCTGGGTTGGGAAGATACCCTGGAAAAGAGAAAGGCTACCCACTCCAGTATCCCGGCCTGGAGAATCCCATGGACTGTATATTCTATGGGGTCCCAAAGAATCAGACACGAATGAGCGACTTTCACTTTCAAAGAAACTAATCACAGTGATGTTGGATAGAAACCCTTCAGCAAATGTGGAATCTATCCAGCTGTGAAGGTTTAAAAGGTTAGAGTGGTTTTTTTTGTTTGTTTTGTTTTAATCTATCTTTAAAATTGAAGCTCTATGCCTTTTAAGGGAAAAAATCAAGTCACATGAGAAACATGCTCACTTTCAAGGTCTTAAAAACGGTTCTTGTTACAGGTTTGGGACAAGTATCTCTAAGTTCAGTTCAGTTCAGTCACTCAGTCATGTCCGACTCTTTGCGACCCCATGAATCGCAGCACGCCAGGCCTCCCTGTTCATCACCATCTCCCGGAGTTCACTCAGACTCGCGTCCATCGAGTTAGTGATGCCATCCAGCCATCTCATCCTCCGTCGTTCCCTTCTCCTCCTGCCCCCAGTCCCTCCCAGCATCAGAGTCTTTTCCAATGAGTCAACTCTGCATGAGGTGGCCAAAGTATTGGAGTTTCAGCTTTAGCATCGTTCCTTCCAAAGAAATCCCAGGGCTGATCTCCTTCAGAATGCACTGGTTGGATCTCCTTGCAGTCCAAGGGACTCTCAAGAGTCTTCTCCAAGACCACAGTTCAAAGGCACCAATTCTTCGTTACTCAGCCTTCTTCACAGTCCAACTCTCACATCCATACATGACCACAGGAAAAACCATAGCCTTGACTAGAAGGACCTTAGTCGGCAAAGTAATGTCTCTGCTTTTGAATATACTATCTAGGTTGGTCATAACTTTTCTTCCAAGGAGTAAGCCTCTTTTAATTTCATGGCTGCAGTCACCATTTACAGTGATTTTGGAGCCCAAAAAAATAAAGTCTGACACTCTTTCNTAGACTCACTAAATAAAGCCAGTTGTTTGTCCCTGGGCTGTCCCTGAAGTCTTCACTTTGCCATTTGACAACTTATCCTCCTAGCAATCTCCTCTCCAATGAAGACAGCAATGCATATCTCATGAAGTGGATAGGAAGATGACATGAAACCACGAATGCCGAGCATGGCCCCTAGTATCCATTTTCATGATGGTCTTAGCAGTTTTTTTCTCCAAGTAGGCAAGGTTCTCCATCTTTGTAGATGTCCATGCAGATCGGTTTGATTTTCCAGCCAAGCTTCAAGGAAGAGATTACAGTTCAGTTCTCTGTATTCTGAGAAGCTTCAAAGTCCACTCACCAAGGACACTGATGGAGGTAAAGATTTTACCAAGACCTTTGTGATTTTTTAAGACCTATTAGTGGCCTAAAGGACTAAACTAGGGCATGTCAGAGCATATATAACTAGGGGCTTCCGGTCACCACTACATGCTAAGAACCTGAACTTCCCTGAGTACTTGGAGCCAGGAAAGAAGCATGAAATGGCTTGTGCTCCTCGGCCTGGTGGCCATCTCAGATTGCAAAGTCATGTAAGTATGGAGACTGTAAGCCACATCATATTCATTTCTGTGATTTTTCTTTTCACCTGATTATTCTATTCATCAGGTTTAGAAGGGAATGGAATATTTCCCTCACAATCTTAAAGTTCAACCCTTACTTATTGATAAGTACCTTGCTATAGGTAAGTAGCTATAGGAACTGTGGGTCCCAAGGGTCTTGGTGTAGATTTGCATAGCTGCACAACTCTTGGGGTCCAGTCATGTCATGACCTATTGAAACTGGAACTCCTTGCAATTTTCAGTGCACAGTCAGTGCAGATGTAGGTGTGGTCCTGTGGAATAGCACTTTTCTCCCTTCTATTTAGCATGTCCTCTTTGTTCCCTCTCTAACTCAGTGTGTATATGTCTATGTCTGCATCTCTGTATCACTATCATTTATCTCTCCATGTCTTTGGAAGTCTCTGAGTGCATTTCTCTCTGTGTTGTTTCCCTTTAATTTTTCATTTGACTCATCCTTCCTTCTCGAGCCTTTACATTTCCCTAACTTGTTCCCTATCTTCTGGATTCTTTTTTCAGCTATCTCTTTTCTTTCAACTTGGGAAGGATTGGGAGAGCTACTTATACACTGTTTTATATCTGACAAGCAGTGTGACCACAGCCAATTCACAAGTTCAGTTCAGTTCAGGCGTTCAGTCATGTCCGACTCTGTGACCCCATGAATCACAGCATGTCAGGCCTCCCTGTCCATCACCATCTCCCAGAGTTCACTCAGACTTGCGTCCATCGAGTCAGTGATGCCATCCAGCCATCTCATCCTCTATCGTCCCCTTCTCCTCCTGCCCCCAGTCCCTCCCAGCATCAGAATCTTTTCCAGTGAGTCAACTCTTCTCATGAGGTGGCCAAAGTACTGGAGTTTCAGCTTTAGCATCATTCCTTCCAAAGAAATCCCAGGGTTGATCTCCTTCAGAATGGACTGGTTGGATCTCCTTGCAGTCCAAGGGACAGGTCTTCTCCAACATCACAGTTCAAAAACATCAGTTCTTCGGTACTCAGCCTTCTTCACAGTCCAACTCTCACATCCATACATGACCACAGGAAAAACCATAGCCTTGACTAGATGGACCTTAGTCGGCAAAGTAATGTCTCTGCTTTTGAATATACTATCTAGGTTGGTCATAACTTTTCTTCCAAGGAGTAAGCGTCTTTTAATTTCATGACTGCAGTCACCAACTGCAGTGATTTTGGGACCCNTGCTTTTGAATATACTATCTAGGTTGGTCATAACTTTTCTTCCAAGGAGTAAGCCTCTTTTAATTTCATGGCTGCAGTCACCATTTACAGTGATTTTGGAGCCCAAAAAAATAAAGTCTGACACTCTTTCCCCATCTATTTCCCATGAAGTGATGGGACCGGAAGCCATGATCTTCGTTTTCTGAATGTTGAGCTTTAAGCCAACTTTTTCGCTCTCCTCTTTCACTTTCATCAAGAGGCTTTTTAGCTCCTCTTCACTTTCTGCCATAAGGGTGGTGTCATCTACATATCTGAGGTTATTGATATTTCTCCCGGAAATCTCTAAGGCGATGTATTTTAACAAAACAAGGAAATAGCTGTATGTGAGTCACTACTTATAGAGTTAATCTTTTGAATTACCTTCTTTATCTCCAAGCTCCCAACTAATATAACTTCAACAAAACTACTGTACTGTTTATCTTTTAATCCTCAGGTCATGTAACTGTAACAGATAGATGATTTTCTAAAACACTAACACCTCTCTGATTTATTCTTATGAGGTTGTTCCCCTGGTGATGAGAAGTATGATTATGAACCAGAAATAGATTATAGAATCATGTACCCAAAAAAAACTATTTTGAAAATATATATTAATAAGTATAAAGCATAACTGGAAAACACTTCTTTTCTGAGGAAGAATATTTGATTTTCTCTTCAAGAAGGATATCAAATGCTATACCTTTTGTGAAGATTCTCCCTAATAAAAGTGTTTATTAGTGTCAACAAATATTTCTTAATAACCTCCTTTGTGCCAAATACTTTTTAATGATTTGGTTAAAAGAATAGGAATAAGAAATAATTCCTTTCCTCAAAAAGTTGGCAAAAAAAAAACAAAACAAAACTGCCATATAATATCTTTTTCTAACCATTTGAATTACCAAGGGACCTAATAAGAGCAAGGAAAGAGATCATCAACATTAATTTGGGTTGACTTTCATGAGTCACTTTGGAAAGATGTCTAAACTAATTCTATAATTCACAATGTTCTACAATAATCCAGACAACTATGGGACACTTTGAGAAACAAAATATAACTTTTCTCCAGCACATATACAGTATGAGATGGTGGTGTATGTGTATCTGTGTGTGTGCACATATGAGTGTGTGTGTGTAGAGAATTAGAAGGAAGCAGCCAGAAAGGTAGCTACCTTCTTTTGGGACTCAACATCCAAAGAAACAGGAAATCAGAGTAAATATGATTCATACTCCTGACACTGAGCTCAGTAGCTCTGAATCCCTCTTTGCCTTTCTTTCAGCCTTTACTCTTTTTAAGTTCTGTTAGGTCTCTTTTTCATTCCCCTCTGCGGCACTGAAACTCTTTCAAGAGCTTGGAATCTGAGCTTTAAAATTGTACTTGCAAGTTAGGATTTGTAGCAATTCCTTTCCCTTTGGGTGACTTTAGCATCTGATAGATTCATTGAATTTTAGAGTTTAAAGAGACACTAGAAAATTCTTTTCTTAACCTCTATTATTGGTGAAGAAATTAAGACAGAAAGACTGCCTGACCAAAAATCAAACATTTAGAGGTCAATGTATGATGTATTATATCTTATTTGTATGATGCAGGATAGAAATTATCTTGACTCATGTTAATATACTTCAACAAAAATTCACTCATATTTTAAATCCCATATTTTAAAGGATAAGTTTACAGAGTTTAAAGGGACCTTTGAACTTATCTCATTAAAATTCTCATAAATTGCCCAGATTACTCCCAGGCAAGAGGTTAATAACAAAGACCCGACAATAGACTAGATTTAGAGCATGTAGTTCATTCAATCCAGATGGCCATTCAATTTAACAAGAAAAAAAAGAAATGTTTCTCCCTGGAAGGAACTTATAACCAAATCTTAAAAAACCATCTGCTTAATTAATATATCCAAATATATTCATAAAATACACCTTTCTCTGTTCATCTGGAAAAGCTCCATGCTCTACATATGGGATGTTGAAAGGGCCAATCAGATGTTCTGAAATATGATCTACAAAAAAAGAGTCTGATAAGTTTAAAACCAAATATTATGGAAAATGTGCTTGAATATGGCCAAAAGTGTAGGTCTAAGTATTGCAACTGTATATGTAATTTATCAACATGGCTTAGACCCTTTTGTATTAATGGTTGATTGTGAGAAAGGCTTGACTGAACTTTACCAACTGGTATTTTGTGCTTTTAAGCTAACTGACATTGTACATATCATCTCAAAGTACAAAACATTTTTACCACTCTTATTGCTTAGTGAGCTCTCTAAAGCATGGAGAAGTATAGAAATCTGTACACAGTCTTATTAAAAAATTGGTATAATGCAAGAAGGGAAGTTTGCTTGAGGAAGGAAAACCCATACACACACATATACCTAATAAAGGGCACATTCAGCAAATATTTACAAACTTTTAAATAAGCTACTGAATGCACACATGAAAGATAACAAGATCTTGTTTTCTTGTAGTTCATTAAACTGAAACTTTTTGCAAATGAAATTTCCTTTGAAAAATAAGTCAGCACCTCCTTTCTTTTGCTTCAATTGTCTGCTTCATATATTGAGCAATAACTAATGAAATACACCCTTCACTTGCTTAAACCTTGATCCACTTATTTGATGGTTTATGCTGATGTCAAGTTAGACAAGGCAACAAGTTTTGCTCAATTTATTCTTCATAAATAAACAAGAATGTGCTTTAAAACGAACTACCATGAAACGGCCTTTGGGAAAATATAGCATGTAAAAATTGAGCACCTTTGCCTTACATAATTTCTTTAGTGCATGATATTGAGGGTCAAAATTGCCCTTTCAATTATGTCCATATTTTAATACACTCAGTCAAATGACTCAGCAGATTCTAGAAACATTTTGTATTTTAAATCCTTTTTGAAACATAATCACTAATGAGTTATTTATCATAATTAGAAACAGTAATCACTACAATCTTGATGAAAATTAAGACATTATCTCAAGAGGACTCTGGTCAAATAAATGTGTTGACATGCAATTTGTTTCTATGATAGTTATTCATTGTGACTGAGTATAAAATGAATTTACATAAAAGAAGTGACAGATCCTTGGTATGAGAATTCAATACAAACAGAAATTATATAAGACAGAATTGAGCAGAATATCACTTTTAATTTCTTTACAAAATACAAATACATAAATAGTCCCTAACTAAAATGCCCATGGCACCCACTCCAGTACTCTTGCCTGGAAAATCCCCTGGATGGAGGAGCCTGGTAGGCTGCAATCCATGCGGTCGCTAAGAGTTGGACACGACTGACCGACTTCATTTTGACTTTTCACTTTCATGCATTGGAGAAGGAAACGGCAACCCACTCCAGTATTCTTGCCTAGAGAATCCCAGGGACGGGGAAGCCTGGTGGGCTGCCGTCTATGGGGTTGCACAGAGTCGGACACGACTGAAGTGACTTAGCAGCAGCAGCAGGAAAATGCCCCCATACCATTTCTGTCCTTTATTGAGCCCATCTTTGCATGAAATGTTGCATTGCTATCTCTAATTTTCTTGAAGAGATCTCTACCCTTTTTCCATTATATTGTTTTCCTCTATTTCTTTGCATTGATCACTGAGGAAGGCTTTCTTATTTCTCCTTATTATTTTTTGGAATTTGGCATTCAAATGGGTATATCTTTCCTTTTCTCCTTTGCTTTTCACTTCTCTTCATTTCACAGCTATTTGTAAAGCCTCCCTCCTCAGACAGCCATTTTGCTTTTTTGCATTTCTTTTTCTTAGGGATTGTCTTGATCCTTTTCTCTTGTACAATGTCATGAATCTCCGTCCATAGTTCATCAGGCACTCTGTCTATTAGATCTAATCCCTTGAATCTATTTCTCACTTCCACTGCATAATCGTAAGATTTGATTCAGGTCATACCTGAATGGTCTAGTGGTTTTCCCTACTTTCTCCAATTTAAGTCTGAATTTGTCAATAAGGAGTTCATGATCTGAGCCATAGTCAGCTTTCAGTCTTTTTTTTTTTTTATAGTTCATTCAATCCAGATGGCCATTCAATTTAACAAGAAAAAAAAGAAATGTTTCTCCCTGGAAGGAACTTATAACCAAATCTTAAAAAACCATCTGCTTAATTAATATATCCAAATATATTCATAAAATACACCTTTCTCTGTTCATCTGGAAAAGCTCCATGCTCTACATATGGGATGTTGAAAGGGCCAATCAGATGTTCTGAAATATGATCTACAAAAAAAGAGTCTGATAAGTTTAAAACCAAATATTATGGAAAATGTGCTTGAATATGGCCAAAAGTGTAGGTCTAAGTATTGCAACTGTATATGTAATTTATCAACATGGCTTAGACCCTTTTGTATTAATGGTTGATTGTGAGAAAGGCTTGACTGAACTTTACCAACTGGTATTTTGTGCTTTTAAGCTAACTGACATTGTACATATCATCTCAAAGTACAAAACATTTTTACCACTCTTATTGCTTAGTGAGCTCTCTAAAGCATGGAGAAGTATAGAAATCTGTACACAGTCTTATTAAAAAATTGGTATAATGCAAGAAGGGAAGTTTGCTTGAGGAAGGAAAACCCATACACACACATATACCTAATAAAGGGCACATTCAGCAAATATTTACAAACTTTTAAATAAGCTACTGAATGCACACATGAAAGATAACAAGATCTTGTTTTCTTGTAGTTCATTAAACTGAAACTTTTTGCAAATGAAATTTCCTTTGAAAAATAAGTCAGCACCTCCTTTCTTTTGCTTCAATTGTCTGCTTCATATATTGAGCAATAACTAATGAAATACACCCTTCACTTGCTTAAACCTTGATCCACTTATTTGATGGTTTATGCTGATGTCAAGTTAGACAAGGCAACAAGTTTTGCTCAATTTATTCTTCATAAATAAACAAGAATGTGCTTTAAAACGAACTACCATGAAACGGCCTTTGGGAAAATATAGCATGTAAAAATTGAGCACCTTTGCCTTACATAATTTCTTTAGTGCATGATATTGAGGGTCAAAATTGCCCTTTCAATTATGTCCATATTTTAATACACTCAGTCAAATGACTCAGCAGATTCTAGAAACATTTTGTATTTTAAATCCTTTTTGAAACATAATCACTAATGAGTTATTTATCATAATTAGAAACAGTAATCACTACAATCTTGATGAAAATTAAGACATTATCTCAAGAGGACTCTGGTCAAATAAATGTGTTGACATGCAATTTGTTTCTATGATAGTTATTCATTGTGACTGAGTATAAAATGAATTTACATAAAAGAAGTGACAGATCCTTGGTATGAGAATTCAATACAAACAGAAATTATATAAGACAGAATTGAGCAGAATATCACTTTTAATTTCTTTACAAAATACAAATACATAAATAGTCCCTAACTTAAATGCCCATGGCACCCACTCCAGTACTCTTGCCTGGAAAATCCCCTGGATGGAGGAGCCTGGTAGGCTGCAATCCATGCGGTCGCTAAGAGTTGGACACGACTGACCGACTTCATTTTGACTTTTCACTTTCATGCATTGGAGAAGGAAACGGCAACCCACTCCAGTATTCTTGCCTAGAGAATCCCAGGGACGGGGAAGCCTGGTGGGCTGCCGTCTATGGGGTTGCACAGAGTCGGACACGACTGAAGTGACTTAGCAGCAGCAGCAGGAAAATGCCCCCATACCATTTCTGTCCTTTATTGAGCCCATCTTTGCATGAAATGTTGCATTGCTATCTCTAATTTTCTTGAAGAGATCTCTACCCTTTTTCCATTATATTGTTTTCCTCTATTTCTTTGCATTGATCACTGAGGAAGGCTTTCTTATTTCTCCTTATTATTTTTTGGAATTTGGCATTCAAATGGGTATATCTTTCCTTTTCTCCTTTGCTTTTCACTTCTCTTCATTTCACAGCTATTTGTAAAGCCTCCCTCCTCAGACAGCCATTTTGCTTTTTTGCATTTCTTTTTCTTAGGGATTGTCTTGATCCTTTTCTCTTGTACAATGTCATGAATCTCCGTCCATAGTTCATCAGGCACTCTGTCTATTAGATCTAATCCCTTGAATCTATTTCTCACTTCCACTGCATAATCGTAAGATTTGATTCAGGTCATACCTGAATGGTCTAGTGGTTTTCCCTACTTTCTCCAATTTAAGTCTGAATTTGTCAATAAGGAGTTCATGATCTGAGCCATAGTCAGCTTTCAGTCTTTTTTTTTTTTTTGCTGACTGTATAGAGCTTCTCCATCTTTGTCTGCAAAGAAGATAATCAACCTGATTTTGGTATTGACCATTTGGTGATGTCCATGTGTAGAGTCTTCTCATGTGCTGTTGCAAGAGGGTGTTTGCTATGAGCAGTGTGTTCTGTTGGCAAAACTTTGCTAGCCTTTTCCCTGCTTCATTCTCTACCCCAAAGCCAAATTTGCCTGTTACTCCATGTGTTTCTTGACTTCCTAATGAAAAGAACATCTTTTTTGGTTATTAGTTCTAGAAGGTCTTGTAGTTCTTCTTCATAGAGCTGTTCAACTTCATCTTATTCAGCATTACTGGCCAGGGCATAGACTTGGATTACTCTGATATTGAATGGTTTGCCTTGGAAATGAAAAGAAATCATTCTGTCATTTTTGAGAGTGCATCCAAGTACTGCATTTCATACTCTTTTGTTGAGTATGATGGCTACTCCATTTCTTCTATGGGATTCCTGCCCACAGTAGTAGACATAATGGTCATCTGAGTTAAATTCACGCATTCCAGTACATTTTAGTTCTCTGATTCCTTAAATGTTGATGTTCACTCTTGCCATCTCCTGTTTGACCACTTCCAATTTGCCTTGATTCATGGACCTGACATTCCAGGTTCTTATGCAATATTGTTCTTTACAGCATTGGATCTTGCTTCTATCACCAGTCACATACACAACTAGGTGATTTTTTTGCTTTGGCTCCATCCCTTCATTCTTTCTGGAATTATTTCTCCACTGATCTCCAGTAGCATATTGGGCACCTACTGATCTGAGGAGTTCATCTTTCAGTGTACTATCTTTTTGCCTTTTCATACTGTTCATAGGGTTCTCAAGGCAAAATACTGAAGTGGTTTGCCATTCCTTTCTTCAGTGGACCACATTTTGTCAGAACTCTCCACCATGACCGGTCCATCATGGATGGCCCTACATAGCATGGCTCATAGTTTCATTGAGTTAGACAAGCCTGTGGTCCATGTGATCAGATTGGTTAGTTTCCTGTGACTGTGGTTTTCAGTCTGTCTGCTCTCTGATGGAGAAGGATAAGAGGCTTATGGAAGCTTCCTGATGAGAGAGACTGAGGGGGAAACCTGGTATTGTTCTGATGGGTGGGCCATCCTCAGTAAATACTTAGTCTAACTTTCTGTTGATGGGTTGTGTTCCCTCCCTGCTATTTATCTGGAGCCAAACTATAGTGGAGGTAATGAAGATAATGGGGACCTCCTTCAAAAGATCCCATAGATGTACTGCTACACTCACTGCCCCCAACCCTGCATCAGGCCACCACCGACCCATGCCTCTGCTTTAGACTCCTGGACACTTCTGGGCAAGTCTGGGTCAGTCTTTTGTGGGGTCACTGCTCCTTTCTCCTGGGTCCTGGTGCACACAAGGTACTGTGTGTGCCCTCCAAGAGTCAATTTCCCAGTCCTGTGTGAGTTCTGGCAGCTCTATGGTGGAGTTAATGGTGATCTCCTCCAAGAGGGCTTATGCCATACCCATGTCTCCTGCACCCAGAGCTCCTGTTCCTGTGGCAGTCCACTACTGACCCGTATATCCACAAGAGATGCTCAAACACAGTTCTGTCTCAGTCTCTGTGGGGTTCCTGGGTCCTGGCATGCACAAGGTTTGTTTGAGCCCTCTGAGCATCTCTGGCAAGAATGGGATTTGATTCTAAAAGCAAATTCGCCCCTCCTACCATCTTGCTGGTGCTTCTCCTTTGCCCTTGGGCATGGGGTATCACCTCATGAAATCGTATGGACCTAACAAAATGGTATGGACAGAACTGGTATGGATCTAACAGAAGCAGAAGATATTAAGAAGAGGTGCAAGAAGACACAAAAGAACGATACAAAAAAAAAAAATCATGACCCAGATAATCACAATGGTGTGATCAGCAACCTAGAGCCAGATATCCTGTAATGCAAAGTCAAGTAGGCCTTAGGAAGCATTGCTACAAACAAAGGTAGAGGAGGTGATGGAATTCTAGTTGAGCTATTTCAAATCCTAAAAGATGATGCTGTGAAAGGGCTCTACTCAATATGCCAGCAAATCTGGAAAATTCAGCAGTGACCACAGGACTGGAAAAGGTCAGTTTTCATTCCAATCTGAAAGAAAGGCAATGCCAAAGAATGCTCAAACTACTGCACAACTGCACTTATCTCACACACTAGCAAAGTAATGTTCAAAATTCTCCAAGTCAGGCTTCAACAGTACTTGAACCGTGAACTTCCCGATGTTCAAGCTGGATTTAGCAAAGCCAGAGGAACCAGAGATCAAATTCTCAACATCTGTTGAATTATCGAAAAAGTTAAGAGAATTCCAGAAAAAAACATCTACTACTGCTTTACTGACAAAGCCTTTGACTTTGTGGATAACCACAAACTCTGGAAAATTCTTCAAGAGATAGGAATACTAGACCACCTGACCTGCCTCTTGAGAAATTTGTATCCAGGTCAGGAAGCAACAGTTATAAGTAGACATGGAACAACATACTGGTTCCAAATTGGGAAAAGAGTATGTCAAGGCTGTATATTGTCACCCTACTTATTTAACTTACATGCAGAGTACATCATGAGAAACACTGGGCTGGATGAAGCACAAGATGGTATCAAGATTGCCAGGAGAAATATCAATAATCTCAGATATGCAGATGACACCACCCTATGGCAGAAAATGAAGAAGAATTAAAGAGCCTCTTCATGAAAGTGAAAGAGGAGAGTGAAAAAGTTTGCTTAAAGTTCAACATTCAGAAAACTAAGATCATGACAACTAATCACATCATTTCATGGCAAGTAGATGGGGAAACAGTGGAAATAGTGACAGACTTTAATTTTAGGGACTTCAAAATCACAGCAGACAGTGACTGCAGCCTTGAAATTAAAAGATGTTTACTCCTTGGAAGAAAAGTTATGGTCAATCTAGACAGTATATTAAAAAGTAGAGACATTACTTTGCCAACAAAGGTCCATCTAGTCAGGGCTATCATTTTTCTAGTAGTCAGGTATGGATGTGAGAGTTGGACTGTAAAGAAAGCTGAGCATCAAGGAATTAATGCTTTTGAGCTGTGGTGTTGGAGAAGACTCTTGAGAGTCCCTTGGACTGTAAGGAGATCCACCTAGTCCATTCTAAAGAAAATCAGTCCTGAATATTCATTGGAAGGACTGATGTTGAAGCTGAAACTCCAATATTTGGGCACATGTTGCAAAGAACTGACTCATTTGAAAAGACCCTGATGCTGGAAAGATTGAAGGCAGGAGCAGAAGGTGACAACAGAGAATGAGATGCTTGGATGGTATCACCGACTCAATGGACATGAGTTTGAATAAGTTCCGCGAGTTGATGATGGACAGGGAGGCCTGGTGTGCTGCAGTCCATGTGGTAGCAAAGAGTCAGACTTGAAGGAGCGACTAAAGTGAACTGAATCAAATGGATACACAGATATTTGTATATTATTATTATAAAATCACTAAATGCTCCCAACATGCCCAATACCCAATGCATTTAAATCTAAATAATCATTTAAGTTTTGCCCCTTCTAAGAGACTTATAATATTTTTCTTTTCTTTTTCTTGTCACAGTAAAATGAATTCTTCTGTATTTAACTGTTACTGATATTTTCAAGCTTCTATTTTCCATCTATTATTCTCATAGTGCATTTCAGTTCAGTTCAGTCGCTCAGTCGTGTTTGACTCTTTGCGACCCCATGAATTGCAGCACACCAGGCCTTCCTGTCCATCAACAACTCTCGGGGTTCACCCAAACTCATGTCCATTGAGTCGGTGATGCCATCCAGCCATCTTATCTTCTGTCATCCCCTTCTCCTCCTGCCTTCAATCTTTCCCAGCATCAGGGTCTTTTCAAATGAGTCAACTGTTTGCATGAGGTGGCCAAAGTACTGGAATTTCAGCTTTATCATCATTCCCTCCAAAGAACACCTAGGACTGCTCTCCTTTAGAATGGACTGGTTTGATCTCCTTGCACTGCAAGGGACTCTCAAGAGTCTTCTCCAACACCACAGTTCAAAAGCATCAATTCTTTGGTGCTCAGCTTTCTTCACAGTCCAACTCTCACATCCATACATGACCACTGGAAAAACCATAGCCTTGACTAGACAGACCTTTGTTGGCAAAGTAGCTTAGGAAAGATTATTCTTTTGAACTGTTTTCAATTTTCTTGCTTCTCAATTACTCCTCAGCTTCCTTAACACTTGACTGTAATTACTTTTGGAAAGTCATTCCTCAGATTTCTTTTTCTTTTTAACCACAATGGTAATCTCTCTCCTCCTCAGCAACTCTTCATTTCAGGATCCTGACTCTTCCTTTCTCATTGGAAACATCCTACATAATGGCATTCCTAAAGTCTATACTCGTGGGTAGCTTCTCACCATTTTTTATTTCTCAGAGAATCTTCTTGTCATTCTATACATATCATTATCCCTTATACACTTATAAGTGATGGCATCTAAATTTACTGCCTCATAAGAGAACTAATTGTTTTTCAATACTTCATTCTGCAATTTTAAATGTTTGCTGATATTTCATGTAAGATTTCTTCACACATCTTAAAATCAACCCACTAGCTTAGACATTATAATTTTTCTTTCACATCCATAGCAAAGATAACTGTTAACATCCATTTATCTATAGAATAATTATGTATTTTGTGTCTATTTTCCCTTTGATGTCCTAGTACTGTGCAGAGTGTCTAGAACACAGTAGATCCTTAAGACTAATTATTAATTTTGAGTAAAATATTTGGTGTAATTTCAAATCTGTTATGGAACCACATATTACATGGGAATTCATAGAATCCCATATATTGCTATAGCCAATTAGAATCATGGAATATTATTTCATTCACACATGTTGCATACAGGCATAGTCTTCAGAATATCCCAGTGTGAAGAAAGCACTGTTATCACTGTGAAATCATGAGCAAGTGGTTGTGTCCCCATGGGTATAATATAACCCCCTCTTGCCTATCAGGGTAGGTAGTTAGGAGGCTTAAATGCGATAGGTACGTGTAAAAGAATTTGAGAAGTATGAGGGGCTGTCCAAAGTCAGGTTGTATTAATATCAACATTTCAAATTATTTGTAGCATGGTCCTATTATTTCATATTAAGTTTTAAAACTAGAACGGTATTCGTTTTTTGAAACAACAAACTAGGCCAATGCTTTTAACAATTCTTTGACTTCTTAAACATATTCTGATAATATGTTTAACTGATAATATGTTAGCTTCCTAAAATAACCTAAATAACATGCTGTCTTTGACCCTTACTACACTGTTCCAAGTATAATCACTGGCAGACTATTATTCAGAAAGACATACACTTGATATCTAAAGACTATGTGTATTTACTTATTTATTGTTTGCCTTATAATGACTTAATGAACCCACATATTTAAAGATGTGTACTTTTCACTTTTGCTCAGTGATGGTAGGAATGCAGTCATTTTCCCCTGTGTTTCAAACAAAATATGCAGAACAAGAACGGAAGGAAATATATCCAAGTGGATTTGATTGCCAGGAAAATACAGGAAAAATTAACTGTAGTTTTATTGTCACTAATCCTCAAGACTCTTATCACAACTTTCTGAAAATTCCTGCACTTTAGCATTAATCTCCTTGAAAGGGAGACACTCAATTTACAGTGTATTTTGCATGTCCCTAAACAAGTCTTGAATGATGAATTTCACTGTCTGACTGAGGTGGTTTACCTCAGCACATAATTTCTTATATTAATATCCTTCCCCACAGGAGCTGAATGACCTTCTATAAATACAATCCCTCATTCAATCAAAAAATTAAAACCTGTAACCACCTCACAATTCATCATCTTTTTTACAGGCAATTGTTGAAGCAGAAACAAAACACAAATCCCTAATCCTCAACCCATGTAATATAAAATTACGCAGCCTTCTGCATTTATGTACCATGGATATATTGAAAATTACGTAGCCTTTTGTGTTTCAAATCAATTCTATTGAGTGGATTTCTGTTTATAGTGAGCCACAGTTTTCAGGGCAAAATAAGAGCTCCTTTTCCAAAATCAATGGCATCCTAAAACAATAGCTTCCTGAATGTCTGTATATTTTCAAGCAGTCTTTAAAAAAAACGCACCTTTATATGACTGCCTCAACAATTATGGTAAATTTAGATTATAGGGTTATTCTTGGAATCTGCAAGAACTTTATTTACATAAAACTATCAGAGAATGAATTTTAGAGTTCAGTAATGGAGGCTTTCTCTTTGGGTAAGATTGATTAAAGTTTGTACTGAATTTCACTCTGCATTAAAACCCTAAAAAATATACCCAACAAACTAAGGTTCTTAGTTCAGCTTGAAAAGATCTCTACCTGAAAAGCAATCCTAGAGGAGATTGTAGGGCTGTGTCAGAAAATTTTCTGGTAAACCAGAAAATGTCAGTTAAAAGGCTTCAGATAATTGCTATACTTTCAAAGTGAATAAATTTAGAATATTGAATAGTATTTTAAAATTCAATATTCTTAACTATTTCTCATTATAATAACTATGGAAGCAGAGATTGTATTTCTATAAGAAATGGAATGTTTTTAAAGACAAAATTGGAGTTCAATTAGGAATAGCTCCCTTTATAAGGCAGACATCTCAGTTACCTTGAGCAGCTTCTGATGACTTATCCAGTTGATGGTTACAGTGAAGGATTATATTTACTGCATTTGGTCCTGTCATATTATGTAAGCAGTCTTAGTTTTACCAAAACTACATAAAGACAGAACCATCCATGGATGATCTAACAAAGCTAAAAAATTGTCACACGCACATATTACAAATATGTTTTGCATAAAGCAGAAGCAAAGCACCTATTCAAACCTACTGGAATAATTGGAAAATACTTGACAGTCTTCAGTTTTACAGGTTAGTTTTCCCTCTGAGGATACCACCAACCAACAAATATCCCTCTTCTATTCTCCTTGGGAAAAGGATAACACTGCATAGTATCCTCTTTCATATTTCAGACCCTTAAGGGAAGACAACAGGTACAAAATGTACCTTATTACAAAGTAGGTTATTTTGTGAACGCTTCTTGTGCTTGAGAGCAGTGGAGCTGAGCTGAGTGATCACAAAAGTTCAGGGGAAATATTCAAAGCAATATTAACAGCTATAGTTCTAACAGCAATTTAAAGTGTCCTGAAATTTACTGTTATTGATAACACTTTTCACAAGCTAACAGATTTATAGAACTTTAAGGCCAAGATGTTGCCACATGTGTATCAGTATTATTGAGAAAACAAGACACTTGTGTAAACTTTGTAAACGTTGCATCAACTTTGTTAACTATTCCTTGAGAGGACTTGCTTCTTGGGTTAAATTGTATCACATATAAGGAATATCAATATTTGTTTTCTTTTCCTGGAGAAAGACACCGCTCTCTCTTCAGTACTGATAAGGCAATTGTGCAAAAGTTAAATGTGATGCAAACATATAATTTATTAAAAATATCAATTTACTATTTAACCAAAATGTTTTAGAATAGATAAAATATACATCTAGCTGCAAATGTCAAGTGCCATGTTTGGAATAAAAAAAAAAATTGTTCAGTTCCTTCTTTGTCAACTCCAGAACTATCAATATTTCTCTGCCTCCTTTTAACAAAGACTTGTATCCCCCTCCTAACTCTAGAAATAGAGAAAGATAATACATTGAGTTGCTGTCTAATGGGGAGGAGAGCAGACTCAATGAGAGTTAATAGGTATCTCCTATCTTCAGATTTTCGTGATTCTGTAGGAGATGTGTGGGAGGAGGAAGATAATAGGAGAAACAATCCAGCAATTTTCACAGAAGTAAGTTCCTATGTTCACATCATCACTGAATTTTTGGATTGAATAACTGTTGGTGGACAAACACTGTCCCACCTCATGCTTGGAAAGTTCTGGATGTAAATGTCTGTCAAAGATACAATGATTTATAATGCAATCTATTCCAGTTGCTAAGGCTGCTGATAACTCTAATTTGCCACTCTTGTATGAAATATGAGGAACTTGACAGTTTCACAGGTTAGTTTTCCCTCTAGTGATATTGCCCAACAAAATACATGCCCTTCCATTCTCCATGGGAAAAGGATAACACTACCAAGACTAGCTATTATTGAAATTGTCTTGTTTTACTAATTCACTTATTTTTTCATCTTACAAAATCTCTCATTATGTGATTAAATGCTTAGAAGTAAATAGAACTAGAATGTATGTTTATCACTTTTTATCTGTACATTAATGAATATTCTCCTGCCATCACTAGAGTATGAAAGAGCTGAGAGTATTTAGGTTAAAGTCAGAAACTGAGGATATAACATAGTAATGTATCATGATTCTGATAACTAAAAAATATGCATAATTCTAAAAGTTTAAGTCACTAGTGAGTACATAAATTATTGTACACCCATTATCTAAAGAGCAGAGAATTACATCATTCATATAATTTCTTCAAATTCATAGAATTAATATTTAAGGTATGCTACACCTGGCTAATACACATAAGCAGTTGCATAATTGGAACGTGCCTGACAGCTAATTATATGTACCGAACCCTGACTATGAAGAATAAATGAAATGAGGAAAATATAGCACATCCTTCAGTTGGGTGCATAATTATATGTAAAGTGTTTCACAACAGAGTTACTTCTGAAAATTGTGTTTACAAATAATTCTATTTTGTAAATTGAATAAAAACCTTATTTTAACCAAGATAATCAACATATCTAGTTCTATATGATTGGAGCTTTTTAATATCCAAATTAAAAGCAAAAGCTTATGATTATAGATCATATTGATAACAGCCAAATACAATTTTAAGCAATTCAAATGCATATTCTTTTTAATCTTCATAACCACTCAATATAATGTATGCAATCTACATTCCCATTTTACTAGGTAAGAAAATTGAGGCATAGAGCAATTAAACAATTTTGTCACAAAGCCAACTGGTTAAAAAACTCAAATGTGAATTCTATGGCATAACTATATGTCTCAAATATCTGCAATAACACTGTTATATTACTATTTTATTACTAGGTATGAAGTGAATTCCAGTAATCATCAAAAATGTACTAATATATCTCCACAATTCTTTCCAATTTACTAGCTATAGCATATTTCATGAAACCGGTGTCTGTTTAGTGATTAAATGCAGCATTTATCATAGAGATAAAATTTAATAACTTTGTGTTTTAAAAAGGTTTATAGATACAGGATCTTCCTGTCTTATCTAGACCCTGCAGTGAGTTTCAACTTTAGGTCAGATTTCAAAAGCACACAGTCATATTGGCACAGAAAAGTGACATTAGAGACATGGAGACACCATCTATTCAAATCCAGTAGTCTAACAGAGAGCCATTCTTTTTTTTTTTTTTCCTTCTTCCAGACAGCCATTCTTAAATTTTAGTTTATTCTGGAGATATTTGACCAATGTTTATTTAGTCTTTAATATTCAAAACTGGTTTTCAACTTGTATTATTTAAAAAACTTCTGGAGATCCTTTTGGGAGAGAACTCAACTGTGGTCACCAACCTATGAACAGGTGATGTTGTTTTAGTCACTAAGTCATGTCTGACACTTTTGTGACCTCATGGACAGTAGCCCACCAGGCTCCTCTATACATGGAATTTTCCAGGCAAGAATACCGTAGTGGTTTGCCATTTCCTTCCGCAGGGGATCTTCCTGACCCAAGGATAGAATGCTTGGAAGGTGGATTCTTTACCACTGAACCACCTGGGAAACTATCAGTTTCACCCAGAAAATGCATCATTTAAGAATGGCTTTACTTTATAAGCCACTCTTGGTAGCTCTCATTGAATCAAATTGCTAGAATTAAATTTTAATATATATTTTATCTCAAATATAGAGCAAGATTGATTTTTTTTACATTTTCATGCAATACTGCTTTGAATACAATAAAGTTTTCCTTTCAAAGTGTTTTCTCCACCATTTTATTATTTGTAAATATATTACACAGGTAACCACATACTTTATGTGAAGAGAAAAATGTAAAAACCACAGTGTCTGCATTTTGTACACATTCTCAATCAACTCAGTTTTATAATTAGGTCTGAACACAAAATGAGATTTTTGAGTAATGCTTCTAAAAATGAGATTCTATCAGTGTCTGGGCTTTCCAGGGGGCTCTGGTGATAAAGAACCTTCCTGCAAATGCAGGAAACAAGATCTACCAGAATCGATAGCTGAGCCAGGAAGATCCCCTGGAGAAGGGCACAGCAACCCACTCCAGTGTTCTTGCCTGGATAATCCCATGGAAAGAGGAGCCTGGCGGGCTATAGTCCATGGGTCGCAAAGAGTGGAACACAACTGAAGCAACTTAGCATGCAGGCACACACACATTGTATTTAGGTGTATCAGGGGAGCTCTTCATTTCAAAAAAATCTATAAGAAATGTCATCATGTACTAATTAAAAACAAACAACAGTATAATCTAGAAATGTGTATAATCACTCAAACATTTTAAAAAAATTTGTATTGATACATATCTGAAAAGTATGCATATATGAGTATGCATATGTGCCTGCTAAGTCGTTTCAGTCTGGTACAACTCTTTGCGACTGTTTGTAACCCTCCAGGCTCCTCTGTCCATGGGATTCTCCAGGCAAGAATGCTGGAGTGGGTTGCCATGCCCTCCTCCAGGACATATTTCTCACCCAGGGATAGAACCCACCCATCACTTAGGTCTCCTGCAGTGGCAGTCAGAATCTTTACTACTAGGGCCACCTGGGATGGAGAACGAAATGGCAACCCACTTCAGTATTCTTGCCTAGAGAATCCTCTGGACAGGGGAGCCTGGTGGGCTGCTGTCCATGGGGTCACACAGAGTTGGACATGACTGAAGTAACTTAGCAACAGCAACAACAGCACCACCTGGGAAGTCTATATATGAGTATACACACAAACATTAACTATGCACATAGGAAGAAATTAATAAAATGAAATATCTACAGATGTGGTAATTGTTAGAATTGCACTGCTCAGCATTAGAGTGTTCAGAATTATGAGCTGGCCGGTGTGAGGTGAAGTCGCTCAGTCGTGTCCGACTCTTTGCGATCCCGTGGACTATAACCTACTAGGCTTCTCTGTCCATGGGATTTTCCAGGCAAGAATACTGGAGTGGATTGCCATTTCCTTCTCCAGGGGATCTTTCCAACATTGAACCCAAGTCTCCCGCATTAAAGGCAGACGCTTTAACCTCTGAGCCACCAGGGAAGACCAGTGTAGCTGTATTATTATATGAGTATGTAGGGATGTGGATTAGTAGAATGCAGTTGCCCACAGAGCAAACCAGCATGCTAGGATATAGCACATAACCCTTTAATACTTTTCAAAACTGACAAAATAGCATGAATATATAAATAAAATCAATGAAAGACACATATAAATGCATATTTTAAAAAAAAAAATTAAAATTTCAGCAATGATCTGAAATTGTGATGTAAGAAATAGGAAGAAAATAAATAAGAAAACTAAAAGGCATAAATGGCTACAGATAAGGTTTATTCTATCAATTTGATTCAAACATCAATATTTTTTATCTTAAATGATTTTAAATGGACTAAAAAGTGGTGTTATGATGTTTATTCAGAATATTAAAATCTGTCTCTTATACACATCTATTTTGTGTACATCAATATTTTTTATCTTAAATGATTTTAAATGGACTAAAAAGTGGTGTTATGATGTTTATTCAGAATATTAAAATATGATTTCTAAATAATCTTTGTATAAGTCATTTAACAAAAATAATTTGCCTCCAATGGTGAATATAACTCACTTTCTTATGTTGAGTCCTAAAAGCCTTCTTTTACACTTATATCTTTCTAATGCATCTATACTATGCACCTCAAAATGTTTTTTTCTAATATGTAATCATTTAATATATTGAGAAGTCTGGATGTGTTTTTCGAGTTCTACGTGTAGGGGCCACAATGCAGAGATCTGATTTAATTAAGTCACACTGAATTCTAAAATTTGTTGTCCGTTTATATCTTTATCTTCATATATCCTTGTTCACTACAGGTTTTACATGACAATGTAGTCATCAGTTGTTAATTGTTGACTCTAATTAACCTTGTTAAGTCGATTTTTTATGTTATTTCCTTATTCTTATTACGTAGTCAATGCCTCTCATTAAAAGCAAACTGCTTTTACATTTTTAATATTCAAAAAAAAAGTTTAAATATTTTCTTTATCAAATTATTTGCAACATAAATATATTAAAATATTTTTAATAAAATAGACAATTGCATAAAAATATTTTTCTAACAATTTTCTATGATAATTCTCAAAATAGATCTTTGTTTCTAGATACGGTAATTTAATCACCATTTATTCCTTGCAGGGCTTCACTTACTATCTACACATAATCATCTGCATAAAACAGCAATGATAAATCCTGCATTACATTGTGTTACCAAATATCATTTTGCTTATCAAAGCTGATTTTCACAGATGAATGTCATTAATTGACCTCATGAACTTCCCCTAGGAAGCCAGTCTCTTCATATAGCTTCAGCATCACACATGGCTCCACCTTGTCAGAATAGTGGGGCAGCGCTGCTCCTCAACTGATTTCCCCTGGACACAATATCTACTTCCTTTCCTCAACATCTGTATAGTATTTGTGAAAATAATAATAATAATAATCACTCTTTCTATGTCATATCAAGCATCATGAAAATAACTCTCAGAGTGTCTTGCGTAATTGTGTGGACAGGAACCCCTTCACTTCCCACCTTGCTTCTCCCCCCATATTCATTATTCATACAATCACCAGGCTGTCAATCCAAACTTCTTATTTTTGTCTAATTAATATCACATCACTCTAATTGGATTCTCCACTTGTAAACTGCATGGATTACGATTTGTATTACTATGTTAATTAGCTTTAGGTACTAAGGATGATCTCTACAACCAAGAACCAGAATTACCATTGTGGAATTTACCATATGAATTAGTCTTTCCTGGAGACCATCCAAGCAAATTTAATTATTGAGGTGCTTAAAAGATCATGTTATAAGACTGTTTCACCACCAAAGCAGTCAGTTACATAGCATAGGTACTCAGACAGCATTACAAAGAAGTTTTAGTGTATTCATGAGCAATTTATCAAGTACCTACACATGCCACATGCTAGTTTGTTGTGCTAAGTGCTTAGGGATAGGGTCTTTATTTTACACGAGCTAACAATTTTTGAAGAGTGACAGACACAAAGACTCAGTAAAACATAATGTAAAGAGCTTCCTAAAAGATCATACAAGGTACGTAAGTAGAATAACAGGTCTAGACTAGGCAATTTTGAGTAAAATTAGGATGGCCTTTCTAAGGCGAGATTTCTGGGTGTCACTGTCCTCCCTTGACACTCAGAGGTTTACTTTTGCAAGGAAAAGAATAAAGTCTCCATCTGATGAAATTAACATTTCACAAGAGTTGAATCGATTAAGGCTCACCTTAGTGCCCTCACTAACTGAATTACCTCCTTAAAGACTCTGTCTCAAATATTGTCATCTTCTGATCTAATAGGGTGAGGGCTTCAACATGTATATTTTGTGGGTAAATAGATTAGCACAAAACAGTGACATAAATAGTGAATGAACATTTATTAGTGAGAAACTAAAAATAAGTAACCATGTTGATGTTTGGTATAAACCAAAACAATACTGTAAAGCAATTATCTTTCAATTAAAAATAGATAAATTTAAAAAATAAAAATAAGTAGCCAAAATAATCATCAATTATTATTTTTTATTTAAATCTATATACCCTAAACTGTGGGCTTCACAGGTGGTGCTAGTGGTAAAGAACCCACCTGCCAATGAAGGAGATGAAAGAGACACAGTTTCAATTCCTGGGTCAGAAAGATTGCCTGGAGGAGGACATGGCAATACACTCTAGGATTCTTGCCTGGAGAATCTCATGAACAGCACAGCTTGGTGGACTACAGTTTAGGGGGTTGCAAAAAGTCGGACATGACTGAAGTGACTTAGCATGCACACATGCCCCCTAATTTGCACCCTACCACATAAAAGGAGAAGGAAAACATTAGGAAAGATAAGCATTATTACAGTATTTATTCCCTCTGCTGATAATCATATGGAAAGAACATTTAGACTGGAAGTAGTGAGCCCTCGGCTCCTTCTCAGTTTGCTACAATTTACTGTGCTGCCTTGGCAGGTGAGCTCTCAGGGTATCAATTATCTCATTGTTAAAATATAAAACTTGGAGGGGAAGTACTTTGAAATTTCTCCATCTTAAGGGAGACTTTGGTGGCTTTTATTTCAACAGGTTGGTGGTATCTTGGTGGTGATGAAGATGGTGGTAACTGATAACATGTTTCTAGGACAAGGTTCAGACACTCTAGCTCCTCTGTACAGAATATCATTAAAAAAAATACACTGAATATTGCCATGAAATTAAAAGATGCTTACTCCTTGGAAGAAAAGTTATGATCCACCTAGATAGCATATTGAAAATCAGAGACATTACTTTGCCAACAAAGGTCTGTCTAGTCAAGGCTATGGTTTTTCCTGTGGTCATGTATGGATGTGAGAGTTAGATTGTGAAGCAAGCTGAGTGCCGAAGAATTGATGCTTTTGAACTGTGGTGTTGGAGAAGACAAGGAGATGCTAAAGCTGAAACTCCAGTACTTTGGCCACCTCATGCGAAGAGTTGACTCATTGGAAAAGACTCTGATGCTGGGAGGGATTGGGGGCAGGAGGAGAAGGGGACGACAGAGGATGAGATGGCTGGATGGCATCATTGACTCGATGGACACGAGTCTGAGTGAACTCCGGGAGATGGTGATGGACAGGGAGGCCTGGTGTGCTACAATTCATGTGGTCGCAAAGAGTCAGACACGACTGAGTGACTGAACTGAACTGAACTGAACTGAATATTATTATTCCTACTTTTATGATATGGAAATGGAAGCTCAGGATACTAAAGAAATCTAAAGCCCTATAGTCAAGGAAGAAATGGCTGTATTTACACAGTTCATGGTCTTTTCGTATCAGACTGAAATATGTTTACAGTTTCAGAGTCATGTGTGTGCTCAGTTGTGTATCACTCTGTGACCCCATGGACTGTAGCCCTCCAGGCATCAGACCTGTGTCTTTGGAGTCTCCTGGAATGGCAGGCAGACTCTTCACCATTAGAGGCATCTGGAAAGTACAGTTATATAAACTGGAAAAAAACCTCTTCACTTCATTTTCCGTGCTTAAAAGTATTTTTTTGGACAGAGAATAATTTCTGTATTGAATACATAAGTTATAGGACTTAATTCTGATAGTTTTTTTATATTTCACCTTTAAGCAAATTACTTTTAAACCAAGGAATAATGCTTTTATTCACCTTAAAATATGTTACATAAAAATCTTTAAAACTTGTTTTATCAAATTTTGGTTACAAAATATTTTGGCCAGACTTCACAGAGTAAATTATTATTTTTTCAAAGTATATTTACTACATATTCTACATTAACATTTTTTCATGTCAGTAGTCACGTGCTTTGCTGTGCTTAGTCCCTCAATCATGTCCGACTCTTTGCCACCCCATGGACTGTAGCCCTCCAGGCTCCTCTGTCCACAGGGATTCTCCAGGCAAGAATACTGGAGTGGGTGGCCATGCCCTCCTTCAGGTAATCTTCCCAACCCAAGGATTGAACCCAGGTCTCCCACATTGCAGGCAAATTCTTTACCATCTGAGCTACCCTGGAAGCCTTATTTTTACAATTAAATTACATAACTCATATTTGCGTTTGTAGGAATGGGTCCATTAGTATATTGTATATTTTTATATTATCTAGTCTTCACAATAAGGGACATATTGAGACATAGAGGTATCACAGGGCAACACATGTTTACATGAAGTGTGTGCCGGCTTAGTCGCTTCAGTACTATCTCTTTGCCACCCCATGTACTGTACTGACTCCTCATGACCCCATGGACTGTAGTCCTCCAGGGTCTTCTGTCCAAGGGATTCTCCAGACAAAAATACTGGAGTACGTTGTCATGCCCTCCTCTAAGGGGATCTTCTGGACCTAGGGATCCAACGCATGACTCTTACCTCTCCTGCACTGGCAGTTTGATTCTTTACCACTGGACTTTCCTTGTGGCTCAGCTGGTAAAGAATCTACCTGCAATGTGGGAGACCTGGGTTCGATCCCTGGGCTGGGAAGATCCCCTGAAGAAGGGAAAGGCTACCCACTCCAGTAATCTGGCCTAGAGAATTCCGTGGATTGTATGGTCCATGGGGTCACAAAGAGTCGGACACAGCTGAGTGACTTGCACTTCCACTCACACTTGTTTACCACTAGTGCCACCTGTGAGGCCCCTTTCACATTGTGTATCATGCAAAAATCTTCATAATTCCTGCTAGTGAAATAAAAAGAAAACTGAAAATTGTATTGTGCCCCACCATGTTAAGTGATGTACAATCTGATCTTTTGACAAAGTGTGGCTTATATTCTCACACTATGAATTGGTGGTTACCTGGTTCAACTGAGGAACTTGTCTCTGTTTTCTGATGGTCTACATTAATAAGAAACCAATATTCACCTTATCAGTTGTAGATACGGTCTTTCTAGTTGAACTGTATTCCTGGGCTGTGCTCTGGCTCTGCACAGATTTGGAGAGCACTATATCAAATCAATGGTTTATGCACTTTTATTTTACCTAAAAGTAACATAACTTAGTATTCTGCTCTCATTCCAAGGATGCAGTCATTCAGTCTTGTAACATCATTGTGACCTTAAAGATCATTTTGAGTAGTTTTCACAAAATGACCAAAATTTATTTCCTGCTTTGTACCTGTTCTAAAATCTCTCTCAAGAAGAGTAATTTTGATCTAGTACTTTCCTATACCCTGTCAGTGATAGCAGTAGCAAAAACTTCAATGAAAGCATATTTACAGGTGGAGAAGAAGACCAGGAGAGGACACTGCTTGGTTTTAAGTTTCAGGGCTCTGTTCCCATTCCTCATAGCCTTTGATCTGCAAATTTAGACTATATAGTATATAAACTGTTGAAGAAGCATGAGCATGAAAATCTTGTGAAGCTATTTTTAAAAGATTACTTCATCTGACTGCACATATATCATAGGGATTATGGGTAATTGTCTATCTGTCATTCATCTATTAATTCCATGCTCATTAGTTCCTTGAAGGGCAGGGAAAAAGGTGGGGCCAAGTCCATAGACATGCAAATATATGTTTTACACACAATAATGACAGTTAATATCTGACAAAGTCAAGCAATGGCTTATTGCTTCGAAGTGTTTTCTGCTTTGATGTATTTATTAGACCTCCATATCTTTCCCCAAGCCAAGAAACAAAAGAAATGAAAAGCACATTGAGAAGCCAAACAAGTTTCCTTTTTATGACAATGACCTCCGCATAAGAAGCACACGTACAAGTGGTAAGAGGAAATGTGATTAAACTGTCTACTAGAAACCTTTTAAGGTTCTCATAAAAATTGGATGTGCAGGAAATACTTGGACAATGCATTAAGTGGCAGCACACACTGAATGTGCTCAGGGTTTTAAAATTTTCAAAAAGGAAACCTCTCTCTTCTGCCCGCATCAACTAATATTTCCCAGCCCTGTTATGTTGACTGCAGCTCACTGAACTCCCATCTCACCTTTCTTATTTCAAAGAAGGAATCAGCTTAGAGCTTTATAAAAAATTACATTAGTTATGAATAGAATGTTACATATTTAAATTTTCTCTCTGAGTTTAATCCCAATTATAAATGTTGCTTTGTCTTTTCTTCATTTATTTAATATGCAAAGATGAGCTAACCACATTGTAGTAAAAAAGAGAAGATACAAAAATATTCTTGGAATATATGGGGTCTACATAACAAAAGAATATTAAGAACAAGAAATAATAAGAATCCAGCCTCTTAGCATTTCATTCTACTTAGTTTATAAATACATTGCTGAGGCGTCTTCAGGAAAAATAAATTCCTGTGGTCAATCAGAGGGATTCTGCTGTAGCTTGAGGAAAGTATAAATGGATATGCTTGATGTAGAAGAAAAATGTAATCTATTTAATTTTATTCTGAAGTTAATGATGTTTTAGAAGGGTGGGGACAAGTACACACACACACACACACTGACACACACAAGGAAATCAAACAGAGTACTGTACTCATTTGATTTCTAATGCATTGTATTTCCAGGGATGTCAAGAGTAGGAGGCACCAAACAGCTGGCATGAGTGTTCTGCACTGTGGTATTAATATATTATAGAATGGAGAAGTTTCCTTTGTAAAGTCCTGAACACCTGATATCATGAGTCATTGATTCCATTAAGCAATTATATTCTGACTTAATGCTCTTGATAATTTCAACTCTTATGAAGATTTTCCAGAAGTTACAGAATATGTTCTCCAGCATCTCCCTTCTCACAAATGTCTGAATATGTAGCCAAGAACTATAGAACAACAGGGAGAATCTGCATTTGCAGTGACTAAGAATGTAAGAGTGTTAGGGTGCATGTGTATATGTGTATGTTCATGGATGTATGTATCTGCATCCTTCTGTTTGAATGAAACTAGAAATAAAGCATATGGGAGACTAGTGAAGGAGAGTCAGTAGTCAACTAGAAACAAATATTAGTCCTCAGTATCAGAAGAAGAAAATTGTAGAGTCTCTCTTCTAGAGACTTCAAAGAATAATTTATGACCTCTGTTTCTCAAAAGAGTACCAGAGCACATTTGATTCACAGGATGCAGAAGCCTTTAGTAAAACTCTTGGCTCTGCTACTTGCTAAGTATTTAATATTAAAAGAAATTCACTTAAGTTTTTGTGTCTCAGTTTCTTCCTCCATATAATATTAGTTAGCTAAGAACAACCCTTTAACTGTCTTTCATTCCTAAGTCATTTTAAAGAAATTCACTTTGGAAATTCTTCATTCTTCCTTGATTTCACAGTGATTTCTAAAGTAGTTCTACTATAACTGTTAACTCAAATGAATGTTTCAAAATCACAGCAACAAAACAAAACTAAAAACTTACTTCTCTAAGTAAATAATTTCTAGAATAGTATATCTCAGGGCTTCCCAGGTGGAGCTAATAGTAAAGAGTGCACCTGCCAATGCAGGAGCTGTTAGAAATATGAGTTTGATCCCTGAGTCGCGAAAATCCCTTGAAGGAGGTCATGGCAACCCACTCCAGCATTCTTGCCTAGAGAATCCCATGGGCAAAGGAGCCTGGCAGGCTACAGTCCACAGTCAGACCTGCTGAAGTGACTTAGCACACAAGCATGCATATCTCAATTAAATGCCCTCTTCACTCCCACTCATAAGAATTCACATATTCACTCTGTAAAGTTAAAACAAAAATTTACTTTTTTTTAAATCTAGCCTCAGATGTGGTAAATATCCTCATTATTTTTTTAGAATAGACATAAGATTTTTAAATTACATATTGAAAACTCAGAATATGCTCAAATTACAGTAATGTAACTGAGAGGGAAAATGTCTACAAAGCCATTTTTGGAATATCTAGTAATGTGTCAAAATTTAGAAAATATCCAGTTACTTAGAAATTGTATAGTTTTTGCATTGATATTAAAACATATTTCATTATGCATTATATATTAACTTAGAAACAGTTGAAATAATTCTTTATTGAGTTACTAGGAAACTTATTCTTTAAGCTGTATAAGACACTTATTTAAGTAATATAACAAAATGTTTAGAAATTGCATCTTTATATTTTACCACTCAGAGAACTACAAAACAACTCAACTTCCTAGTAAACTAACACAGTATTTTGTCCTGCCCCTTATGTCATGAGGTATGTGTGATTGTTTGCTGTATTTGAGTCTTTCTTTTTTCAGAAAGCAAACATTCTCTTTCTATAAAACTTTTTCCTTAATAATCTGTGATCTATAAAGTGCCTTTCATCTATGACATCAGTATATTTTCAGCATAAAAAGAGTATTAAAGAATCCATTTAAGGAAAATAAATTTCTCAGTTTCTCAGCTGAATAAGGTAGTAACTGTTTTGTATAACTCAACAGGAAAGATTAAGATGACTTGTCAACAGTATATATTATCATGTTGTAGGTGGTTTTCTCTCGTAATCCAGATAATACAGCCAAATTTGGTGCCCACTGAGAAAAACACTTTCAAGATTTGGTACTGCTACAATAGTAAAGTAGATTTATTAGACCTCAGTATCTAAATTGGGAATAAGAATCCCCTAGTTGGTTCATAGATTAGATTTATAAAGGCACTTTACTCAACCCAGGATAAGAGATATTTGCAGTTGTTACTTCCCTGTCAAGACAAAATATTCAATTCTCCTGTTTAGATCTTCAACAATTTGAACATCAGGCAAACAAGGCAGAAAAGTGTCATCAATCAAGTCTTAGAATCCTGGGAAGTGCAATTAATTCTGTAAATATTAGTTTAAATTTTCTAATAATTTGCATCAGCTCTAATTAAACAGCTCAGAACATAACATTTGTTTTTATTTGCAGCATCCAGTAATTTTATAAAAATACAAGCTAGAGAAAAATATTAGGGTAGAAGAAACACCGGGTTTCCACTGAACTAAGAAAACATGAAGACCTATCCACTTCAAATACAATCACTCTGACCAAATTAATCAATTTTAAAATGTCAGAAATTATAAAAATATAAATCATGGTTGGCAAACAGATGCACTCAAAATACCTAGAGTTTGCCTGCTCATTACCTGCCTTGCTATTGTTGTCCAACAATTGAACTCAACATTGACTCAGCTGAACGACTTTACTATATGATACTGCAGCTATTTCACTAAGTTCACTGTTACACAATTGTCTTCATCAATCTGTATCATCTAGGAAAAATGGAAAAGCTTGATGAGGCATAAGAGCAAAAAAGCAGATAAAGCAAAATAAATAGCTGTATGCTGAGGAGATTTTAGTGAATATTTTTATGATGATAACTTAAAAAAAAATTGTGCCCTATTTTCATGTGTATGGCATTTCTACACATTTGTAATTCATTCAATCATTTTTTTTTTTTTGATCTAACAGTTAAGGTTTGCACAGTTAGACCACAGTTGAACTTGGTGGTCTCTGTGCTTCTCTTGGGCTTCCCAGATGGCTCAGTGGTAAAGAATCCACCTGCCAATGCAGGGGACTTGGGTTTGCTCCCTGAGCGGGAAAGATCCCCTGAAGAAGGAAATGGCTTTCCTAGTTATACTTCAGTAACTTGTGCATTGTACAAATAGAAACACAGCGACAGATGGTACAAACAAAATGAAATAAATTTTGTTAAGATGAATCGTTCCAATTAACTCCTATGAAATAATGGAAGACAAAATATTGTGGATAATTATTGCATAATAGTTATTCACCTGGAGGTATATTGTTTTGATTATAATGTTGACCTTAACAAAGAAAAAGTAGAAAAAGTAAGAGTATTTAACTAAAAATAAAGAAAACAAAACCAAGTGTTATGATTTTAAAAATAATCCCAATGCTCTCAATGTTATATAACAGTCCTTTGAAGGATCATGAAAAGTTATACTTTGTAATGTTAATAATGGATAGGCACTTCTTTGGGCCTAAAATGATATCTGTTTTCTCCTAAGTATCTTATACAGGTAATTATTTGAGGTGTTTGCAAACACAATCTTATTTGGAATATATTTTAGAGTATATGTATATGATAGCTTAACATCAGGGATCCATCATTCTAATGTTAACCATTTTCCAGTTTGACAACATAACATATATAGCACTTTTCTGAACTTCAGTTTTGTTTTTGTTTTTTCCTGTTTTCAATGAAATATGTGGATCTAAAAACTAGGTGTGTGAAGGTAATAAAAACTCTTTCAAAAGAGTTTTCATTTAAGAAAAAAAAGAAAACATATTTAACCAGATTTCTTGGAGAAGAAATTCAAGAAAGCTATGCAATCATGTTCAATGGCAAAATTAAAATTTAGAAGATGTATAGACAAGTGGAAGCCACAGGTGGTAAACTAAAGCAATATATGTGCTTGGAGAAGAAATCTCAATACATAAATGCAGATGACCTGAATTAATACCTGACTTTTTCATTATCTGGCCACTAAAAATGAGAAAGATATATCAATAATATAATAATAGAAACAACACTGTCTTTGGATTCCAAGACACACGAGTTTGAATTGCAATGTTTTACTAGTTAATACCAAATCTCAAAGTGAGATTAATTTACACTTTTTATATTTAAATAATTTGAAACTGAAACACACAGACATTACAAATCATGAATAAAAAATGCTGATATTAGACTATTGAAGCTCTCTGTATAGGGGGTGCATAAGGCAATGGCACCCCACTCCAGTATTCTTGCCTGGAAAATCCCATGGATGGAGGAGCCTGATAGGCTGCAGTCCATGGGGTCACTAAGAGTCAGATACAACTGAGCGACTTCACTTTCAGTTTTCACTTTCATGCATTGGAGAAGGAAATGGCAACCCACTCCAGTGTTCTTGCCTGGAGAATCCCAGGGACGGGGGAGCCTGGTGGGCTGCTGTCTATGGTGTCGCACAGAGTCAGACATGACTGAAGTGACTTAGTAGTAGTAGTAGTAGTAGTAGTAGTACATAGTCAGATAAAAATTTTATATTTAGAGTTATGAATCAACATATTTGGCAAGTGGAAGAGATCTCTCAGTATTGTTTCCCTTTCACTGTCAATTCAATTTATGTCTACTTGACGATTTTAACATTCTTTGAAAATATTTTTCATTACATTTTGTTATTTTAAAAATAATCATTTTTTGATGAAGCATAAAATAGTTGGTAAAAATGGAAAATAAGCATGTTTGTAAGGCTAAAAAGGACAAGCAAGTGATTACAATTTAACTTATAGTTTAGTCTTTATAGAGTTTAAATGCTATGTGTAAAAATTTTAATTTCATTTTTCTTTCAATTTGCTTGCCATTTTTAATTCATTGGTCCTCACAACCAGTATCAATTTAAAGCCACCCATTCAAAAGTTTTTAACACTTAGTTTTAAAATGCATTATGAGGACTTCACTGGTGGTCCGGTGGTTAAGAGTCTGCTTTGCAATGCATGGGACACCAGTTCAATCCCTGGTCCAGGAAGATCCCACATGACTAAAAACAACTAAGCCCCTGAACCACAGCTACTGAGCCTGTGCTCTAGAGCCTGCAAGCCACAGTTACTGAGCCCACGTGCAGCCACTACTGAAGCAAACAGGCACCTACAGCCTATGCTCCATGAGAAGAGAAGCCACCACAATGAGAAGCCTGTGTACCACACCTAGAGAGTTAGCCCCTGCCCTCCACAACTAGAGAAAGTCTGTGTGTAGCAACCAAGACCCAGCACAGCCCATAAATAAATAAATAAATGAATACATCTTCGAGAAAAGATAAAATGTCTCATGAAATAAGAATTATCTTAATTAGTTGAATTTCTAGCCTACACTCAAATCTCTTATTGCTGCTTAAAAAACATCATATTGTACTTAATTCAGAAAGCCAACAAGGATTTTATGTATTTATAAAGGGCAATTTGATGTGATGATAAAATGATGTTAAAGAACATTTTGTGAAATTTCTGATTATTCTAGTAACATAAATCATTGTCATTAAGAGGTTCAAATAAATTTGTGGAGTCTATATCTCATGTTCAACTTCTGCATATTAAAG
>SJYT01035753.1:1176409-1268233 GCA_006410635.1 Cephalophus harveyi
ACTGGGTAAATATTTTCATGCATTTATTTTGTTTATTTTTTAGGATCCAGAAGTTTGTAGGAAAAAAATGACCCAAATTATAGAAAAATATTTTCATCTTGTAGGGTAATTTTATAGAGCATATACTTAACCAAGCAGTGAAAAAACTGTGTCAAAATTCAAAATAAAATGCAATGTTACTTTTCAGAATTCCTAGCTATGAAATTGATATTTTAAATGTTTAAGTATATAATTGTGAATGTCCTATTCTATGTGTGAATGAGTAGTTTTAACTGGAAGATGTATGTGTGTATGCACGTGGGTAGTCACTCAGTCGTGTCCGACTTCTTGTGACCCTTTGGTCTGAAACCCACCAGGCTCCTCTGTCCATGGGATTCTCCAGGCAAGTATACTGGAGTGAGTTGCCATGACCACCTCCAAGGGATCTTGCCAACCCAGGTATCTAACCTACATCTCTTATGTCTCCTTCATTGGCAGGTGGGTTCTTTTACCTCTAGTGCCTCCTGGGAAGCCCCATTCCTGGAAGAAAGAATATAGTAACTTACAGATGTACACTAAAAATTCTAAAGCAATCAAGAAAAACACAAAGCAGAGTGTTATAATTAATGATATAACAATGGACATAAAATAAAATCATAAAAAAATACTCAAACCATAATAAATCTGAAAAAGGGAAAATAAACATATGGTAAAAATAAATAATAAGTCATAAGATGATAGATTTAAACCTAACACTATAAAATATCTCAATAGATGTACATGATCTCTACATCTAAATAAAAAAACAGAGATTATCATAATATTTATATAAAAAAAAAACTCAATCAAAAAATGGACAGAAGACCTGAATAGGCATTCTCCAAAGAAGACATATATGGCCAAGGGGCACATCAAAATATGCCCATTATTAATTGTTAGAGAAATACAGCTCAATGTAGTACCACCTCACACCTGTCAGAATGGCCATCATCAAAACATTTACAAACCATAAGTGCTGAAGAGAGTGTGGAGAAAAGCCAGCCCTCTTGCACTGTTGGTGGGAATGTAAATTGATACAGTCACTATGGAGAACAGTATGGAGTTTCCTTTAAAAACTAAAAATAGAACTACCATATGACCCAGCAATCCCACTAGTGGGCACATATCCTGAGAAAACCATAATCCAGAAAGACACATGCACTGCAGTGTTCATTGCAGCACTGCTTACAATAGACAGGACACGGAAACAACCAAAATCCCCGTCAACAGATGAATGGATAAAGAAGATGTTGTACATGCATACAATGGAATATTATTCAGCCATAAAGAGGAGGGAAATGGATCATTTGTAGAGACATGGATGGACTTAGAGTTTGTCACACAGAATGAAGTAAGTCAGAAAGAGAAAAACAAATATTATATATTAATGTATATATGTGGAATCTAGAAAAATGATACAGATAAACCTATTTCTGATGCAGATAAACCTCTGAGTAGAAACACAGAGGTAGAGAATGGACATGTGGTGGGATGAACTGGAAGATCAGGATTGACTGTAGCTTGAGTTTCCTCTGTCCATGGAATTCTCCAGGCAAGAATACTATAGTGTGTATCCATTCTATTCTCCAAGGGATCTTCCTGGCCCAGGGATTGAACATGGGTCTCCCGCTATTCAAGCAAATTCTTTACCTTCTGAACCACTCAGTTCAGTTCAGTCACTCAGTTGTGTCCAACTCTTTGCAACCCAATGAATCATAGCACACCAGGCCTCCCTGTCCATCACCAACTCCCGGAATTCACTCAAACTCATGTCCATTGAGACGGTGATGCCATCCAGCCATTTCAACCACCGTTATCCCTTTCTCCTCCTGCCCCCAATCCCTCCCAGCATCAGGGTCTTTTCCAATGAGTTCACTCTTTCCATGAGGTGGCCAAACTACTGGAGTTTCAGCTTCAGCATCAGTCCTTCCAATGAACACCAAGGACTGATCTCCTTTAGGATGGACTGGTTGGATCTCTTGCAGTCAAAGAGACTCTCAAGAGTCTTCTCCAACACCACAGTTCAAAAGCATCAATTCTTCGGTGCTCAGCCTTCTTCACAGTCCAACTCTCACATCCATACATGACCAAAGAAAAAACCATAGCCTTGACTAGACGGACCTTAGTCGGCAAAGTAATGTCTCTCCTTCTGAATATACTATCTAGGTTGGTCATAACTTTTCTTCCAAGAGTAAGCGCCTTTTAATTTCATGGCTGCAGTCACCATCTGCAGTGGTTTTGGAGCCTAAAAAAATAAAGTCTGACACTGTTTCCACTGTTTCCCCATCTATTTCCCATGAAGTGATGGGACCAGATGCCATGATCTTCGTTTTCTGAATGTTGAGCTTTAAGCCAACTTTTTCACTCTCCACTTTCACTTTCATTAAGAGGCTTTTTAACTCCTCTTCACTTTCGGCCATAAGGGTGGTGTCATCTGCATATCTGAGGTTATTGATATTTCTCCCGGCAATCTTGATTCCAGCTTGTGTTTCTTCCAGTCCAGTGTTTCTCATGATGTACTCTGCATATAAGTTAAATAAGCATGGTGACAATATACAGCCTTGAAGTACTCCTCTTCCTTTTTGGAACCAATCTGTTGTTCCATGTCCAGTTCTAACTGTTGCTTCCTGACCTGCATGCAGATTTCTCAAGAGGCAGGTTAGGTGGTCTGGTATTCCCATCTCTTTCAGAATTTTCCACAGTTTTTTGTGATCCACACAGTCAAAGGCTTTGGCAGAGTCAATAAAGCAGAAATAGATGTTTTTCTGGAACTCTCTTGCTTTTTCCATGTTCCAGCAGATGTTGGCAATTTGATCTCTGGTTCCTCTGCCTTTTCTAAAAGCAGTTTGAACATCTGGAAGTTCATGGTTCACATATTGCTGAAGCCTGGCGTGGAGAATTTTGAATATTACTTTACTAGCGTGTGAGTGAATATTACTTTACTAGTGCAATTGTGCAGTAGTTTGAGCATTCTTTGGCATTGCCTTTCTTTGGGATTGGAATGAAAACTGACCTTTTCCAGTCCTATGACCACTGCTGAGTTTTCCAAATTTGCTGGCATATTGAGTGCAGCATTTTCACAGCATCATCCTTCAGGATTTGAAATAGCTTAACTGGAATCCCATCACCTCCACTAGCTTTGTTCATAGCGATGCTTTCTAAGGCCCACTTAACTTCACATTCCAGGATGTCTGGCTCTAGGTGAGTGTTCACACCATCGTGATTATCTGGGTCATAAAGAAGAGGTGGCAAGACTGTGTGGATCATAATAGACTGTGGAAAATTCTGAAAGAGATGGGCATACCAGACCACCTGACCTGCCTCTTGAGAAACCTATATACAGCTAAGGAAGCAACAGTTAGAACTGGACATGGAACAACAGACTGGTTCCAAATAGGAAAAGGAGTACATCAAGGCTGTATATTGTCACCCTGCTTATTTAACTTATATGCAGAGTACATCATGAGAAATGCTGGACTGGAAGAAACACAAGCTGGAATCAAATTTGCCAGGAAATATGTCTTTTTTGTATAGTTCTTCTTTGTATTCTTGCCACCTCTTCTTAATATCTTCTGCTTCTGTTAGGTCCATACCATTTCTGTCCTTTATCGAGCCCTTCTTTGAATGAAATGTTCCCTTGGTATCTCTATTTTTCTTGAAGAGAGCTCTAATCTTTTCCATTGTATTGTTTTCCTCTATTTCTTTGCATTGATTGCTTAGGAAGGCTTTCTTATCTCTCTTTGCTATTCTTTGGAATTCTCCATTCAGATGCCTATATCTTTCCTTTTCTACTTTGCTTTTCACTTCTCTTCTCTTCACAGCTATTTGTAAGGCCTCCTCAGACAGCCATTTTGCTTTTTTAATTTCTTTTCCATGGGGATGGTCTTGACCCCTGTTTCCTGTACAGTGTCACAAACCTCAGTCCATAGTTCATCAGGCACTCTATCAGATCTAGGTCCTTAAATCTATTCCTCACTTCCACTGTATAATCATAAGGGATTTCATTTAGGTCATACCTGGATGGTCTAGTGGTTTTCCCACTTTCTTCAATTTAAGTCTGAATTTGGCAATAAAGAGTTCATGATCTGAGCCACAGTCAGCTCCCGGTCTTGTTTTTGCTGATTGTATAGAGCTTCTCCATTTTTGGCTGCAAAGAATATAATCAATCTGATTTTGGTGTTGACCATCTGGTCTTTCTGTCAACTGACATGAAATTTCCCTGAAGTAATTTCACATTTTAAAATGTATGAAAAAATAGTACCAACTTTTCTGCAGAGTTTTATGTTTTTGTGAGATTATATGGACTAAACAATCTACTTTACTTGCAATATAGATATCACTGATAGAGGGTAAAAATGATATTTGATATGAAAAAAAGCAATACTTACTTAATATGCTGCCTACAGGGTATGTACTTTAAATATAAAGACACATGTTGCTTAAAAGAGAAAATTAAAAGTCTAGAACAATTCTGAAGAAATCTTGATTGGGTATGCTTACAAAAGATAAGTATATTTCAGAACAAAAATACTCCCAGGAATAAGGAGGACCACCTCATAATGAACCATTAATTAAGAAAACAAAATAATCCTAAACATTTGTATACCAACTGACAGTTTCAAAAAAACATAAAATGAAAACAAATGTAACTGCAGGTAAACAAAATCAGTATTGCTATTTGTCTCTTATACACATCTAGATGTGTATAAGAGACAGGTATGGAGTTTCCTTTAAAAACTAAAAATAGAACGGCCCTCCGCTTTCTATTTCTAGGGGCGCTCGGGCAAGCTGTCACTTTCGTCTCTGGCTGAAGCCTGAGGACGCGGAAGGGTTCGCGGCAAGGAAGCGCCAGGCTCTGGGCATCGCCATGGCCCCTGTGCTAAGCAAGGACGTGGCGGATATCGAGGTACCGACTGCGCGCGGGCTGGCGAGCGGAGGGCGGGGAGCGCAGCTGGTGGGTGCCCGAAAGGCCGCCGCGGCCACGGCCGGGCCGGGAAAAGAGTGGGAGACTCGGGAAACTTTGCCTCCGCGGGAGGTCTGCGGCGGAGGAGGAGCAGCAGAGGAGCCAGCGCCCCGCGTGGGCTGGCGGGGAGAAGAGTGGGAGTCCGCGGCTGCAGGGGTGTCCTTCGCGTTGGGACCTGGCTGTTTACTTCGGAGTCGGGGTCCGAAGTTTCTGGGTGGCCGTGACTGAAGCACTAGAAGAGTTCGAGGGAGATGGACTTTCTAAGGGCGTTCATTTCGCAGTCTATCCCGCACCTCCTCTTTTGCCCTGTAAGCGTTTCGGGATACCTGTCTGCTACCCCCACCTCCAGTCGCCGAATTCTGCCTATTTGCAAAGGTGGAGGATAGAAATAATGGAAACCTATATGTACGCTACAGCAGCCACTGCTAGCCTTAGCATTGCTTATGAAAGTAACATGGGGAAGAACGAGTTAGGATATTGAGAACATGAAAAATACAATGCCTTCAGAAATACAAAATAAACTGTATATTCCTCTTCTCAACAGTTTTTTAAATTTTCTCTTGCACTCTGTTTCTGTAAAAATGTCATCTTTCTTCCTGTGAATAAAGCCCACCCTGAAGTAACATGACCGTTTCCTTCAATTTATCCCTAGGACCTTTTTGTATGCGACGAGAGAAATATAATTACAAGCAGTGATTTTAGACATACTAATCCAGTGTTCACGGTTCTGAGCTAAAATAAACTGCTTTTTAGTTTTTTGTTGTGTTTTGCTTGGGGCTTTTTTGTGCATGCCTGTGTTTTCTTAACAAATGACATTTTCCTTTCCTCCGTCCTTTCAGTCAGTGGCTTAAGTAAAACTTTAAAAACCACCTGTTTGCAGAAGAGCTGCTTTGGCCACTTCGTTGCCTCTAACACTGATTGTAGGAACTTTGTGTTCTGTTTGGGGGATGGTAGTAGTGTTTTCTCCAGACTTCATACTTGGATTGAAAAATCCATTGTAGTAATTAGAGCCAAATTATGACTGAGCAGACACGCACAAGCTGTGTGTACATGTCTACTTAATTTTACTTGTGGTTTCTCTTGTGGATAGTTTACTTTTTCATATTATCAGTGTGATATATTTAACCCAATATTTATTCATGCACAAGGTAAAAGATGATTGATTTATGTTGTCCTTTTTGGTCCTTGTTACTTTGACTTAACCACCCCCCGCCCCCCTGTCCCTCTTTTAAGCTAACTCAAATAGTAACCTTCTGACAACATTCGTGTAGTACTGATGTACTGATTTAAGAGTTAAGAATGTCAGAGGGCTGGCGGCTTTTGGAGTTTAAATTTCTTTATTGGTAGCTGTTTTGCATTTGTCCATGAAATCAGTTCTTAACCGCATTACACTAAGGAAAAGATGCCACTGACACATTAATGACCAGTTTAATTTCACGAATTGTTTCAACTAATGCTATTTAAGAAGGTCAGACCCTTACATTTACTCACCTCAATCTAACCTTAGTCAGCCTGATAGTACTTGTAATATAGAATAGTGGTATTTAAGTTTTTTCAGCTTTTATGTAGTTCACACATGCAACAGACTTTAATCAGTAACATCTTTCATCACACATAGTTATTTTGTTTTCCCTCAAAGTAATATCCAGGATTCCTGAGCTAGAGTACCATGAAAGAGCATGAAATTAATCATTAAAATATAATGCAATGTGAAAAAATACATTAAGTCTAGAGGAATACATTCAAGTGTAGATGTCTCAAGTGATCCTATTGATTCACCAAAGTTCATTTTTTTGAATGAATTATGAAGGCTCAGTTTTCTATCAAATTTGATGCATACATTGGATTTGTTTTTTTTGAATGAATTCATTAAAACCATTGTCTAGAAATTTATCTGCTTGTGACCATTGTCTTAGTCTCAAATATGTGAAGCACATCATCTTAAAAAAAATTATCAGTGTAAAACAGAGTACATGTTCAATTGATAAATGTGAAAAGAACAGAAGGTGATAGTGACAACCCACTATAACAGTGATTTAATTTTCCCCTTAAGCTACCTATAGAACCTCAAGTTTCAGTGAAGCAGCCAAGAAATATTTTATTTCTGGGGCAAAAAGTTATTGAGGTTTACAGAGTTATTTTGTGTGCTCACTCTATATTTCTAACCTCAGTCCAATATTGCATCTGGGTTTGAAGGGCTGAGAGCATAAAAAACAGAAGGTCACCAGACTCCAAAACTAAAATATCCCTGGGTAGGAAGATAGGAATAGCAAGGATGCAGGAGTAGACAGATAACAGGTACTCGGCAATAGAACCTAGCTCACATGCTCAAAAATTATTGTCATTATAGAAGATGTATGAGAAATAAGACATTTTTCCAGATTTGTTAATGTGGTTCAGGACCACATTGTTCTGGAATCTGGCGCAAATTGCCTGTGGTTGGGGTCTATTTCTATGCCTTTTTAGACAGATGACTTTGTTTAAATACCTAACTTCTCTGTGTCACATTTGCATGATTTGCTAAGTAAGGAGAATAATCAGACAAGATAACATGTCACACCATATCTTCTCAAGAGAAGAACAAAATATGATAAAATTAAAAATTTTGAACAACTAAGGAAAATCACTGCCTATGAAATAACTGTTATTTTAAAGTTCATTAATGGTAGCTATAGACTTTTAAAAGATATTTTACTTTGTGGGCTTACTTTTAGGATACAACTGAATTTTATCAAGAATGACTTGAATACAAATTCTTTGGGGAAGGTTTCAAAAAAGGTGACTATCAGACATTGATCACTTTCCCTGACCTCAGCAATACCTTCCCAATAATTCACTTAGTTTGAATCGACAACTGGTCTAATGTCAGTATCTGTACTTTTAAAAGCAACTAAAAGGATTTTGGAAGAGTTCACTTTTGTTCATTGTCTTGTTCCTCTCCACTGACATGGATAATTGAGAATTTACTATAGAAGTATAGCTGAAGAAAAATGTGTGCAGGTACAGTGAGCTTTTAATTAACTCTTTGGATATTAATAACTCTGGTAAGTATTTATAACGGAACTGAATTTCTATATACCACTGTACTGTTTCCACAACCTCAAGTCAAGATTTATTCTTAGAATTATCAGTTAATGACTCTTTGGTAGTTATAAACTCATTTCAAATTTACTGTGAATAAAAAAAGATTTCAGTCCAATAACCACAAAATCATAATACTTTCAGAGTTAAATAGAAATGGTTTTTGAATAACTGATCCTATAACTTCTATTCATTTGAGAAGACAGTTGAGAATTTTGTGTTTATTAATTAAGAAAATAAGATAATAAAGTGATGGCTTTGGGAAATGGGGATATAATGGTAACATCTTAGAGAAATTAAATTTTTAGGAGAATTTTGAAAAAAGGCTAATTAGTTGGTAGAGGTGGTAAAAGATATTGTAAGAATACCCTTTATTATAACTGCTTTTGCCCCTGGGGAGGGAGGAGGTAGATCCCGAGAAGAAAATACGGACTCAGCTTTGCAGAAGGTATGCATTATTTATTTATATAAACCTAATTTTTTTTTTTTTAGTCCAGTTTTGTTTCCTTGCTTTTATTGATTGGGTGCCACAAATCTCTGGGAATGCTATCTTGACTTGCTAAGGCTTTTAAAGCATTAAAACTAAAATTTCATTTTTAATGTGTTTTGTGAGTTTGAATTGTTAAAAATATACTTGTTCTCCCTACTTTAAGCTGTCCTGTGGACAATACTTAATTTTAAAGTATTTCTCCTTTTTAAGGAATTTAGCAGGGCAGTAGAAAAATGCCTGATTACGTGATTTGGAAAGTTACTCCAAATTTGGAGTTATTTCAGTGGAAGCTCCTTGTAGAGATGTGTATAAGAGACAGGGTAAAAGATGAATCAAATAGAAAATTAGAAATTGTTTTTAATTTAATGAAAATTCAAAAATATATCAAATGTTATGGAATGCCTCAAAAGTGGCACTTTTAGAGACATTTATAAGAGTGAGTCTCTGCATTAGAAAATAATAAAGTCTCTAACCAAGGACTATAGTTACTTCATCAACAAGTTAGAAAAAAAAGTAAACCTAAAAATTCATTTAAGAGAGGAAATTACATAGATCTAAAGTAAATAATTTAAACAGAAATCAGAGAAAGCATGACAAAATCAAGGCAATCAAGATTTGGTTCACTTAGATGAATAAAATTAAGAAACTCTTTGCCAGATTGATGAACAAAAGCAAAAGTGAGAAGAAATAATTTACCAGTATCAGAAATGAGAAATGATACCTCTGCAGATTCTACTGCTGTCTAAAAGATAATAAGGAAATATTATGAAAAAATATCATGCCAATAAATTCAAATTTAGTTTTGCCAAAATTTTTTAAAGAGTAAATAATGTGAATTCTATGAAAACTCTTACTGCAAATTGAAAAAGAAGAAATATTCTTAACTTAAACTGTGAGGCAAAAATTGGTCTGATACAAAAAAAAAAAAAAAAACCACAAAAAAAACAATTATGACTTCCCTGCTGGCTCAGTGGTAAAGAAACCACCTGTTAATGCAGGAGACTCAGGCTTGATCCCTGGTCCAGGAGTATCTTACATGCCATGGAGCAACTAAGCCCACGTGTCACAACTATTGAGGCTGTGCTCTAGAACCCAGGAGCTGCAAATACTGAGGCCATGTGCCACAACTATCGAAGCCTGCTTGCCTAGAGTTCTTGCTCCACAACAAGAAACCACAATGAGAAGCCTGTGCACCACAACTATAGAGTAACTCCTGCTGGCCACAACTAGAGAAAAGCCTGTGTGGCAATGAAGACCCAGCACAACCAAAAATAAATAAATAAAATATTTTTTTTAAGTTAAAAAAAATAAGAACTAAAATCCAATATTTCCAATGAGTATAGATGCAAAAGTTCCAAACAAAATTACAGCTATTGGAATCCACTATTGCATTAAAAGGGTAATAGATCATGACTGCTATAGTTTTATGTGTTAACTTCACAGAGTCACATGGGTGCTCAGTTATTTGGTCAAACATTATTCTAGCTGTGAGGGTGATTATAGATTAGATTAACATTTAAGCCAGTAGACTGAGTAAAGCAGATTGCACTTCCCAATATGACTGAGCCTCATTCAATCAGTTGAAATCATAAATAAAGCAAAAGAGCTGACCTTTCCCTTAGTCTAAGAGAGAATTAGAGGATTCTTGTTGTCTGATGCTCTTTGATCTGAAACATGGGCTTTTCCCTGCTTTGGGACTCAACATTATCAGTGTTTCCTAATTCTCCATTCACATACACTTTGGACTGAAACTAAAACAGTGGTCTCCTGGATCTCCAAGTAACTGATTTGTTCTGTAGATCTTGGGACTTGCCAGCATGCATGATTGCATAAAAGCCAATTTCTTACAATAAATCACGTAATATATAGAATCCTATTGGTTCTGTTTTTTTTTTGTTTGTTTGTTTCCTGAGAACCCTACCTAACACAAAAATTAAATGCAGATTATCCCGTGAACTTCCAGATGTTCAAGCTGGTTTTAGAAAAGGCAGAGGAAGCAGAGATCAAATTGCCAACATCTGCTGGATCATCGAAAAAGCAAGAGCAGAAAAACATCTATTTCTGCTTTATTGACTATGCCAAAGCCTTTGACTATGTGGATCACAATAAACTGTGGAAAATTCTGAAGGAGATGGGAATACCAGACCATCTGTCCTGCCTCTTGAGAAACCTATATGCAGGTCAGGAAGCAACAGTTAGAACTGGACATGGAACAACAGACTGGTTTCAAGTAGGAAAAGGAGTATGTCAAAGCTGTATATTGTCACCCTGCTTATTTAACTTACATGCAGAGTACATCATGAGAAATGCTGGGCTGGAGGAAGCACAAGCTGGAATCAAATTGCCGGGAGAAATATCAATAACCTCAGATATGTAGATGACACCACCCTTATGGTAGAAAGTGAAGAACTGAAGAGCCTCTTGATGAAAGTGAAAGAGGAGAGTGAAAAAGTTGGCTTAAAGCTCAACATTCAGAAAACAAAGATCATGGCATCTGGCCCTATCACTTCATGGCAAATAGATGGGGAAACAGCGAAAACGGTGGCAGAATTTATTTTTCTGGGCTCCAAAATCACTGCAGATGGTGATTGCAGCCATGAAATTAAAAGACACTTACTTCTTAGAAGGAAAGCTATGATCAACCTAGACAGCATATTAAAAAGCAGAGACATTACTTTGCCAACAAAGTTCCATTTAGTCAGGGTTATGGTTTTTCCAGTAGTCATATATGGATGTGAAAGTTGGACTATAAAGAGAGCTGAGCACCGAAGAATTGATGCTTTTGAACAGTAGTGTTAGAGAAGACTCTTAAGAGTCCTTTGGACTGCAAAGAGATCCAACCAGTTCATCCTAAAGGAAATCAGTCCTGAATATTCATTGGAAGGACTGATGCCGAAGCTGAAACACCAATACTTTGGCCACCTGATGCGAAGAGCTGACTCATTTGAAAAGACCCTGATGCTGGGAAAGATTGAGGGCGGGAGGGGACAAGGACAACAGAGAATGAGACAGTTGGATGGCATCACCGACTCAGTGGACATGGGTTTGGGTAGACTCCGGGAGTTGGTGATGGTCAGGGAGGCCTGGTGGGGTTGTGGAGTCAGACACAACTGAGCGACTGAACTGAATTGAACTGTCCCACAAATCCAAGTAGGATGCTGGTTAAACATTCAAAAATCAATCAGTTTAATAAGTTCTTGACTTTTCACCTAAGGTTAAGTACAACAATCAATAATTTTAATTCATTATTTTAACCAAATGGACACACCCACATACATACAAACATAAAGTCCAACATGCATTACTGATTAAAAATAAAACTGACATTATACTTACTGATGAAAGGCTAAATATTTCCTCTTAAGTTCAGAAAAATGTAAGAATGTCCAGTGTTACCATTTTTATTTAATATAGTGGAGAGTCCTTCCAGGGCAACAGGGCAAGAAAAAGCAATTTAAAGCATTCAGTTTGAAGAAGGTTTGAAGATGTAATGCTCTACATATTCATAAATGACATAATTGTCTAGGAAGAAAATTTAATAGAATAATCCAAAAAGCTACTAGAACTAACATGCGAGTTTGACAAGGTAGTAGATGATACAAGGTGCACAAAGTTCAGGTGTATTTCTATATACTGGTAACCGTGCTTTCCAGGTGGTGCTACTGGTATAGAACCCACCTGCCAATGAGACATGGGTTCATGGGTTCTATCCCTGCATCAGGAAGATCCCCTGAAGCAAAAAATGGCTACCCACTCCAGTATTCCTGCCTAGAGAATCTTATGGACAGAGGAGCCTGGTGATCTACATGTCAAAGAGTTGAACATGACTGAAATGACTTAGTATGCCTGCACACACATACTGATAACCAGCAATTGACAATGACATTTTTAAAAAGCATTGTTATCTAAGTGAAAAGTAGTGTTAGTCACTCAGTCGTGTCCAACACTTTGTGATCCCATGAACTGTAGCCCATCAGGTCCTCTGTCCGTGGAATTTGCTATGCAGAAATACTATAGTGGGTTGCCATTTACTCTTCCAAGGGATCTTCCTGACCAAGGAGTGAACCTGGGTCTCCTGTACTGAAAGCAGATTCTGTACCTCTGAGCCTTCAGGGAAGACCCATTATTATCTAAAAGAACATTTAAAAATATTTATGGAAAAAGCTGACAAAATATATGTAAAAACTGTACATTGAAAAATAAAAAGCATTACTGAGAAAAGTAAAGAACACCCAAGTAAATGGAGAAATATATTTATTGTTTGAATGACTCAATATTATAAATATGTCTTTTTTTTCAAATTGATCTGTATATATAATGCAATCCTTAACAAATTCCCTCAGCATTCTTTGAAGAAATTGACAAGATGACTCTAGAATTCACATGAAAATGCAAAGGCTATAGAATAGGGAAAACAATTTTGGAAAAAAAGAACAAAGTTTGAAGGCTAGAATACCTGATTTTAAGATTTTTTATAAAGGTATGGAAAGATCCCCTGGAGAAGGAAAAGGCTACCTACTCCAGTATTCTGGCCTGGAGAAATTCATGGACTCTATAGATCATGGGATCGCACAGTCGGACACGACTGAGCCACTTTCGAGGACTTCCCTGATAGCTCAGTTGGTAAAGAATCTGCCTGCAATGCAGGAGACCTGGGTTCCATCCCTGGGTTAGGACAATCCCTTGGAGAAGGGAGAGGCTACCCACTCCAGTATTCTGACCTAGAGAATTCCATGGAATGTATAGTCCATAGTGTCATGTCCCAAACTTGTGAGATTGGCATAATAGACCAATGGAACAAAATAGAGAACCCTAGAGAACCTGGCCTTTGAGGTGATGGATTAACTGTGCTGGAGCAAACTCTGAAGAACAAAGTGCTAGTAATTTCATAGCCTTCCCTGCTTGGCACTGATATATTGTTTCCATTATTATATCAAATTTACACACAGAAGGAAAAAAAAAAAAAAACTCTAAGGGGTCTGAATTTTTCCTACCTGTTAGCTTAATTTGAGAAGCACATCTCTTTTACATTAAACAATATACTAAACTAGTACTGATTCATATTAGAACTGGTACTGACAATATTCCTTCAAATGAATTTGCAAACTGAATAACTCATAAGTCAGATTGTTACCTTTACATTTCAAATGGTTTGTACTGCATAATGGTATGTTTTTGCTCCTTTTCTAATCAACTCCATCCTTTACCTATTCCCCATTCCCCACGGCGCCCTCATGGGATTTATTGCAGGGTCTCTATTGGTCAAAGGCACAGTTGTATATTTGAAATGGGTCAATAGAAGAAAATTAATGAAGATTATTTGGGTGTTCTAACCTAAACTGTCTAGATATATAATAAAAGATTGTAGAAAGCATAAAGAACTGACATTTCTCTGCTCCATCACTGTCAGTAATTTCCCTAGTGACAATTCTTGTTCCATGAAAATTTCAGTTTACTTAATTTTGAGGTGATGGATTTAAATTTACTTAAATTTACTTAGAAATTTTGAAATTATAGGAAAATTACCTCCATTAGATTCAAACACCATTACTCTAAGGTTTTGAAAACTTTTTTGAAATTGACTATAGGCTTGTCACGTCATAACTATCTCTGGAGACTCCTAGAGATTGATATAGATCTCTATACTCAAAGGACCTGTGTACTTATCCATATCTATCACTAAGCTTTGTGTTAAAAGAAAAGTGACTCTTGGTGTATATATATATATACATATTTTTCTAACTACTAATATATGTGGAGACTTTAATCAATTACTGTGTGTGGGTAGGGGAAGGAGGAAAAGGAGACTCCTTATTTGAATGCCACTGTGTGGGCCAGAAAATCTGCTTCAGATGATGTAAAAATGTGAATCCCAGAGACTAATGAATTGGACGTGAGTCTTTGTTTTCCTGAATAAAAACTGCAGGACCCTGGGTTTGTCTTTTGAAAACTCAGTGATTCATTCTTCTCACAGGCAGATTAGATAATAATAATGATTCTGTGTCTACATCTTAGGGCTATTGTGAGAAGCTAATAAAATAATGACTATTAAATCACTTTGAAAATTATTAAGCATGTTTAAAATAGTACTTATTATAAATAATTCAAGAACTGCTCAAAACCACAATATTTTTCAACAACTGAGCCACTATATTTCTTACACCGAATACATATCAATGTGTATTCTATGAAGTGAAGTGAAGTGAAGTCGCTCAGTCGTGTCCGACTCTTTGCGACCCCGTGGACGGTAGCCTACCAGGCTTTTATTCCTCTATAAATCTTCCTTCAATGCAACTACCTCCTTAATTTTAAAACATATGGAAAATTTAGGGATCGCATCTTACCATAAAGATATAAAATGATGTTAAGTACAGATTATTAAATGATTAGAGTGGTGAGCATCTGAGTACAAATTAGATGCTCCTGAAACATTTGTATAATTAGACCTGTAATTAGGAGCATGAGTGAATATGTATAATACATCAAGCTATTGACAATATATTACAGTGCATAATATATTCAATGATATGGTATCATGAGTTTAATGTATTCACATATAGAAGATATATGAAAATATAAAGAATATTATATCATTATAGAAGGCAATGGCACCCCACTCCAGTACTCTTGCCCGGAAAATTCCATGGATGGAAGAGCCTGCTAGGCTGCAGTCCATGGGATCGCGAAGAGTTGGACACGACTGAGCGACTTCACGTTCACTTTTCACTTTCATGCACTGGAGAAAGAAATGGCAACCCACTCCAGTGTTCTTGCCTGGAGAATCCCAGGGACGGGGGAGCCTGGTGGGCTGCCATCTATGGGGTCACACAGTCGGACACGACTAAAGCGACACAGCAGCAGCAGCATACTTTTAATTTGCTGCCTTAAGAATATTTGGCAAAGTCAGGAAACCTGTGAAAAGAGTGCACACTGTGGTACTGAGTATTTAACAGCAATAATGATCAAAAAGAAAACATAAAAAGACCTCATATAATCCTAAATTATAAAATCTAGTGAAAGCTGGGCAATCAAGGAATCACTGACCTTCTCAAAACTATAAAGTCTTTATGGATTTTATGGCAAAACATCTCTTCTATTTCTGACTTTACCACAAATTCTATTTTTTAGAAATAATTCCAAATGGAATTTTAGTAGCTCTAAGTGGATAATATGCAGTTAATATGAATCTTCCAAGAAAAGCTCCAAAAATGTGCACTTTTCTGAAAAATGAAGCCACCATATGCCTTATACAAAATATATGTTTAAAAAATGTGCTTTATTTTTGCCATGCATTTTTCATCCTTATTACAAATAGCTTCCTTAATTTTTAAAGAAAAATTAGTTAAGATGTCACCTTTTAGCATAAGGACATGCAATGTTAATCAAGTAATATTGACTAAGTTGATTTTAGGGCATATAATTCAGCTGTGAGCTTCCCTGGTGGCTCAGCGGTAAAGAAGCTTCCGGCCATTGCAGCAGATAGGGTTTGATCCTAGTTTGAGAAAATGCCCTGGAGAAGGAAATGGCAACTCACTCCAGTATTCCTGCCTGGGAAATCCCATGGACAGAGGAAACTAGCCGGCTACAGCCCATGAGACAGTGAAACAGTTGGACACGACTTAGCAACTAAACAACAACAGCAACAACAGTTCAACTGTGCTCGATTAGAAGCTTGCCTTGCTGTGAAGCATCTCTTTGGCAGTCAGCTGATTGGCATGGCAGCTGGGAAGTGTACAAAGGCCAGAATATTCGAGGTCAAACAACTCATCTGAATTTTCATCTTGTTTACATCAATCTCTGATATCTTATAATAAGAGGTAAAGTAAGAACCTATTCTAAAGTATTTTCACAAAGTATTACCTTACTTATCTATCAAAACAGTCATTTTATAGATAAGGAAACCAAAAGTCAGAGGCAATAGTTGCTAGTATAAACTTCACTGTAAAACAATAAACTTTAGTTTAAAAGCGAACAGATAAACATGTTCTCCTCCAAAAAGGATTCCCAAGTATGAGTGTTATGACAAGCATGCAGATTAGTGCAGTACAAAGCAGAATATAATTGTCATAGGAAATATGAAGATAAATCCTTAAACAGTTTAAAGAACAAAATATTGATGCAATTAATTTTTTTCAAATTTTTAATTGAGGGAAAGTTGTTTTACAATGTTGTGTTGGTTTCTGCTGTACAAGAATGCTGATATAATTAAAGGTACTCTTTAGCAAGGTAAATCTGTCTTCAATAGTTGGAGGACTGAACATGAAACATTGGGTGAAGAGAAAAGTCCAGGAGTTACTAGAATGATCTAAACCCCCTCCAGTGTTCTTCCCAGGCAAGAATACTGGAGTGGGTTGCCATTTCCTTCTCCAAGGGATCTTCCTGATCCAGGGATAGAACCCATGTCTCCTGTGTCTCCTGCATTGGCTGGTGGATTCATTACCACTGAGCCACCTGGAAGGCCTCTAAACTAGAGGGAAGTAAAATATAGTAAGGAATTTTTAAAATGGGGAAAATAGGTGTGACAGATACTACAGAAGTAGAATTGACAACAACAGCAGTTAACAAATGTGGGACTCTGGAGGCGAAGGGACTTTCAAACATACTTTTACAAGTTGAAGTTGTATGATTCAGAGACAAGTGATGTCACTGACATAAACGGGATTCTGGAGAAATACTTTTTGGAGGAGAACATGTTTATCAGTTCACTTTTAAACTAAAGTAGAAATGTAATGAACTGTTGTTGATGAATGTTTGACCAGTAAATCTAAATAACAGTTAAGGACTTCTGAAAAAGAAAATCAGTTGTTAACATGAGTAACCATAATGACATCTTGCCCTTTTACTCCTCAAAATTATTCATGCCTGCTTTTGGAAGGAGGTTGGATTGCAGAATTTGTATTAATATTTGGAATTCCTGTTTATATGCCTCTTTGTTTCATTCTTGAGTATGTATAGTGATGCAGAAAAGTAAATTATGGTGCTAAACAGCTTATATTTCAGAAGAAGACAATGGCACCCCACTCCAGTACTCTTGCCTGGAAAATCCCATGGATGGAGGAGCCTGATAGGCTGCGGTCCATGGGGTCGCTGAGTCGGACACAGCTGAGCGACTTCACTTTCACTTTTCACTTTCATGGATTGGAGAAGAAAATGGCAACCCACTCCAGTGTTCTTGCCTGGGGACAAGGGAGCCTGGTGGGCTGCCGTCTATGAGGTCACACAGAGTCGGACATGACTGAAGCGACTTAGCAGCAGCAGCAGCAGCAGCAGCAGCAGCAGCTTATATTTAATTGCAAGCTCCATAATACAAAATCATCCTCAGAATCTTTGGAAAAGTGAATAATGTAAAGCAGGAAATGGGTAAATACCCAATATTTTTAAACAAACATTAAAATGACTGGCAAATGTTAACATTTGGTCAAGAAAGAATACTGTACTCAGTTAAATACCAGGATATTAATTAACTGACGAATTGAAGGCCAAGGTTTTCAACTTGTTTCCCCAACTTCTCTCACTTCAACAATGTGTTTGAAATCCTCCTTTAATTTTCTTCCATTTTTAATGCATTATCATCACACTTAATTACTAAACCTTTTTGAAAATTATTCAGCATTTTAGGTTTGAAACTACCCAGTAGGGTGCCTATTTTTGCATATAAAATTACCATGTGAGTGCACCCAATTTAATCTAGTATATATGCTAAATCAGTGCTTAAAAGAAAAAAAAAACTTTTTCTTAATCTTTTCAGTTGATAAAACAAGTAGGCGTACTAGCTTGACTAAATATGCTTTAAAGAGAGAATTCTGCAGGTGAGGTGACAAAAGCTTGCTGGGTGTTTTATTATACATTCTTTTCTTTGTATCTTAGAGGACTCTAACATTTGTACAAAATGGTATTTCCCTTTTAGGTGTGCATCATAACACATTGAAGGAAAGATGGCATTTCCAGACAAGTCTTTCATCCTGTGACAGCTGAATTATTCTCTTCCAAATATGCTAAAACAACAGATTTTCATTTTGTTCAAGGCCTTACATCATCATTAAAAAGGTTTTTAGAATTTGTTCCAGTCATCAAAACTGCAGAACTAGGAGAGAAAATAAACACTGAGGTACAATATCACACCATCTCTGAGACAGGATTCAAACCTTTGAAAAAGCATGTGCAATTACAGAAAACCTTCTCACTGTAAACAGCAAAGCCAAGGTCTTACAAATAAATGGAGTAGGCAGCTTATGGAATGTGATTAGAGGGGCAAGCCAGATGCTCCTATCTAAAAATATCTCTCCCCATATCTCTCCCGCCTGTTACCTTTAGAATTTATTCCTCTGCATCTTGGAGGCTTTTTTGATCAGTAAGAGACCCCCATTAAAATATAAATACCCTGGGAGATGCAGAGCCTTAATCTTTTATCAACTATCGTCTTAGTGGACTAGTGGAATGAAACAAGAAATAAAATAGAGCTTTGGAAAAAATGAGTAGAGAAATAAGATAAAGGGAAAGGGATACTGGCAGGAGAGAGAAAACCTTGAAATAGGAACTTCTACATTTCACGATTTTGCCTGGCATGAGTTCTGAATAAACTAGGTTTTATGTGAAAAAAAGAAAACACAGAACTATTCAAGCAACTTTTAACAATTTATATTTAATAGAAAAATCTAGTAGCTAGAAGACATGTCTTTGGACCTTAATAGATCTAAGTTCTATACCAATTCTATTTATTTTTAAATGAAAATATCAGCTAATCTTGATAAATTAAATTATCATATCAAATGGATTCCTGTAAATATTAAATTAGGTGAAATATATGATGACACTATATTTAACAAAATTCAGATTTGGGTATCCTGCAGTTTAATCCACAGAATTCCCTCAGAAATCAGTGGTTATTTTTCCTGTGTCTGTGTCATCATACAGCAGTGGAGTAAAATTTGAAAGAAGATTCAAATCCAAGTTTTGTAACTTGATAACTGTGAGAGTTATGTAGGACTTTATTCAAACTTTGGGCTTCCCCAGTGGTTCACTGCTAAAGAATCCCCCTGCAATGTAGGAGATGAGGACACACTGGCTGGATCCCTGGGTCAGGAAGATCCCCTGGGGCAAGAAATGGCAACCCACTCCAGTAACCTTGCCTGGAAAATCCCATAGATTGAGGAGCCTGGAGAGCTGCAGTCCATGGGTGTCCCAAAGAGTAGGACAGGACTGAGTGACTAAACAAGTTCAACCTTTGAAATGTTAATTTACTCATCTAATCATTATTGCTATGCTCTGCCAGGTAGGATTCTTTTGAAAATGTGAGATAATTTATATAGAATATCTAAGGTTGTAGGACATAGTAGTTTCACAATAAAGGATATTTGTCTGAAATATTTTAATCTGATATACTATTACTTAATTTAAAATTTCAGTTTCTATTCTGGGAAAATATTGTTTTGTCTTGGTAATTTAAGTCATATATATTTGGTTAAAGATGATTCTTTTCTTAATGTTTAATTTTCATAGGTGGCATAATTTTAAAATATGAAACAGGTGACCATAGGTATATATACACAGAAAATACTTTCCTAGAAAATATCTACTTGGCACTGCCAGAACCTTGAGAAGGAAAATAAACATTCAAGACAGGTGATCATGTGGACTTTTAAAAATGATTAAAACTATGTGAAGAGCTTAAGTAATTTAAGTCATATATATTTGGTTAAAGATGATTATCTTCTTAATGTTTAATTTTCATAGGTGGCATAATTTTAAAATATGAAACAGGGGACCATAGGTATATATACACAGAAAATACTTTCCTGGAAAATATCTACTTGGCACTGCCAGGACCTTGAGAAGGAAAATAAACATTCAAGACAGGTGATCATGTGGACTTTTAAAAATGATTAAAACTATGTGAAGAGCTTAAAATTGTCTACTTAACAACAAACAGCTCTGCTTCTCCAAGCTATCTATCCATCCATCTGTCATATGGCACTGGACAGGTTTTCCCATTGTGTATTTATTTTTTCTCATTACTAAGGGCAGCTGGTTGAATGTGAATTTTTATCAGATATACTTAACCCTTGGCTTGTAAGAAAGAAAAATATTGAATTTTATCATTTAATTTATTTTTCTCTATATTTTCTGGGTGAAATGTCTTCCATTCTGCCCCATTTCTTGGTTATCAGTAAAGCTATAGAACATAGTGCAATGAGTCTTAAATTTCTTTACAAAGCCTCGAGTCCAATAGGTTATTAATCAATGCTTGACTGTAATGAAGAATTGGGGTTTGAGTATTAATTTATTCCTCTCTCCCTCTGTTTCTTTTCTGCTTTTCAGTGCACTAGAAATATGTACCATTTGCACATGGTTAAGGCAAATGGTATCACAAATGAGGTAAAGATATATTGGGACACATCCAACTGCAGGTCTCCCAAAGCAGCCTGCATTGAAAGGTGCCTGGAAAGATGAGGAGACTCAACTACAGGAGAGTTTTTCTTCTATATCAGGGAGAGTGACTGCTGACATAACTGGACTTATAACTTCAAACGAGAAGAAGCAGCAGTCACAAGTGAAAATGTCAGCAAAGATCCTGTTTCCACAGAAGCAGCCTGGGTGTTCATGCTAAATGCTGGGGGAGAACAGCAAAGACAAGGGCGAAGATGAGTGTGTCTGAGCCAAATGAGTTCCCTGTGCTGTGCCTTTCTAATAGTCAGTATCCTTAATGACTCAGTGTGGAAACACCAAACTAGGGCTCCCAACAGAAACAGACAGAATTGATGATGCTATCTAGATTTTCCTCATTGAATTTTCAATAGCATTTACTTAGAGAGGAGTTTGGGATTGCACTTTTCTGATAACAACCTTAATTTCCTCATTCCCTTTTTATTTGTAGATACAGTTTCTATCTCCTAAGTGCCTGCAGGGATCTATCTGTTTAAAAGAAAATTTCAAAGGGGAAGGTGAATTTGTATGTTAATCCTCTCCCTATAAAATAAATATGGGGTGCGTTGTAATTATTTCTTTCATCTGTTGCTAGAGATGACTTTAACCTAAGTAGAGGTGAACATCTGTACTAAGGTAAGCGAGTCAGCTCTGAATTTTGCAGCAACCTCTAAACTCACATTCCTACAGATGAACGTCTCACATGGTTGTGCACAGGCCAGTTTTCTTCATGAAATAGCAGGGTGCTGACAGCACACTCGAGGGTACAAATGCTTCTCCAGCAAAAGCACAATAGATTGTGGAAGGCCCCTTGGGTGGTAATTGATACAAATTCTGCTTCCCCCTATTTATTGAGTGATATTCAACTTCCTGTATCTGCAACAACACTGTCCTAATTATTCAAGCTGACATTTCTCACTGCAATGTTATTTGACAGCCTTACAGACATGTTTAAAAAAAAAATTAGTGTAAGTAAATGGTCTATTCCAAGTGGAGGAAAGATCCTAGTATATCAGAGGAGCTCTAGAAATGTGCTGTTTGTTCTTATTTGTGGTTATTGTTGTTCTTATAGTCAATTTTCTGATTCATCTTATCCAATATTCAAGTATTCTTATTAGAGTCTAATAGTTTACCTACAGGATAAATAATAATGAAACCAAGAAATATATACAACATAAGCTCATAGCTATAAGGGATACTAACTTTGTGCTATAACCTTCTTTATATCTTGGCTACTCATCCCTCCCCACAGTATGAAAGCAGGAAGCACCAAAACAGGAAACCAGATTTACATTTTTTGAGAAAAAAAAATGTTAAAACTGGAATGCATAGCACTATAACTTACAAAAGTTTGCTAGTTAACAATAACATTTGAAATGTGAGAATACATATATTTTTAAATTATACCTTAAAATGCTAGTATTGAAGCTATATGCCATAATATTGCAGTTATTCACTGTGTGCTCTCTCAAATAAAGGATTTATTCATCTCTTTGTCCCCAGTGCCTACAATGACTAGAACATGGCACAAGCTCAAAAAATACTTGTTATATCAATGACTGAATATTCCATCACATTTCTTAACCACAAGGTTGCTGCAATATTTATTTTATATCTTGTATACACATACTCATGAACTTGCTCTCAAAATTTCTTAGCAAATATCCTAGAGTACATATTATTGTTGCAAAAATATTACACACATTATTTCTAACATCACCAGAGTCTCAGTCTTTTTCTTTCTGTTTGTATTTTTCTCATCACAAGTCAATCCTCTACCCTGTACCCATTAATTATTTGGGGGGATATTATTATCACATACTTGCAACTCCTCATTTTACCATTTCTACTCCCTCATCAACAATTCCAATGGGCGACATACGTTTGAAATTGTTTTCTTCACAATAATCATACCTAGTGTATCTAGTATATGTATTTTATCCTTAGGTTTAGAATTCTACTGGGAGAGTTTACATTAAATAGAGAATAAAGGAACTGCATCATGGAATATCAAGAAAAACACACTCTATTTCCTGCAGAGATACTTGAACAATAATAGTCATCTTCACCTTTCCCCTTTGGTTCCAACAGGAACATACTGCTTCTTTAGTTCTCAGCAAAAAAACTGATATTTCAGGTCCATGTGATAATCCTTTATGATAGCAAAATTCGGTCAGGTCACATTTTCAAGTGAAGAAATCTCTGCATCAACAGTCTAGAGGAGTAGGGTTTGAAAGTAGAATTTGCCAAGTATCTGAGGATGTTGCAACCATGAAATATCACAATTTTTTGCTTCTCTTAATGTCTTGACAACTTCGAAGCCACGTCTTATGACACTATGACACTTATGACCCTCTATGTATATGCAAATGTACTGTTTATACATGTATAATCATATATGTACACAATTGTGCATATATATACTTGTGCATATATATCGTACATGTATATTATCAGTTCAGTTCAGTTCAGTTCAGTCGCTCAGTCGTGTCCGACTCTTTGCGACCCCATGAATCGCAGCACGCCAGGCCTCCCTGTTCATCACCATCTCTTGGAGTTCACTCAGACTCACATCCATCGAGTCAGTGATGCCATCCAGCCATCTCATCCTCGGTCGTCCCCTTCTCCTCCTGCCCCCAATCCCTCCCAGCATCAGAGTCTTTTCCAATGAGTCAACTCTTCGCATGAGGTGGCCAAAGTACTGGAGTACCAACCAGTACATCCTAAAGGAAATCAGTCCTGAATATTCATTGGAAGGAGTGATGTTGAAGCTGAAACTCCAATACTTTGGCCACCTGATGCAAAGAGCTGACTCATTTGAAAAGTGCCTGATGCTGGGAAAGATTGAGGGCAGGAGGAGAAGGGGACAACAAAGGATGATATGGTTGGATGGCATCACCGACTCAATGAGCATGAGTTTCAGTAAACTCAGGGAGTTTGTGATGGGCAGGGAGGCCTGGTGTGCTGCAGTCCATGGGGTCACAAAGAATTGGACATGACTGAGCAACTGAACTGAACTGAACTGATAAGCTTACAAATACAACAACCCTGCAAGATATAAACTATTTTCTCCACTTTATTCATAAAATTAGTGTTTAGAAACATTACATCCTTTGTGCAAGACCACCTGACTAGTAATTAGAGAAAAGGATTCAAACTGAGGTCAACTATTTTACACTCATTGCATTGCCTCCTACAAATTTTTGACCAAAATATTAGATAACTGAAGCAGAAGGAAAGAGCAGCTTCTGGGTTGTTACAAGAGCAACGTTAGTTTGAATGACCATTGTGACACATCACAGGTGGTGATGTGTATTAGCAAAGGGAACCTGGGCTCCTCTTCAGAGTAGATTACTGCAGATCTCAGCTGATGGCCCCTTCCCATTCTCGGCACAAAAAGTATAATCTCATAACAGTGCCCTATCTCATAGACCAAAGACAGTTAGATTAGGAACCCCCTTCCCAAACTCTTGGTCCCTCAGATCAAACATCTTAAATCACAATTCAGACTGCCATCTATCCTTTCTTGATCATGGCATTGACTGTCAATGATCTAATCATGTCCAAGTTCCTTCCCAAGTTAAAAATTATGTAATAAGTTAGAATTCAGAGGGAATTAAAGGTTCACTAGTACCATATACAGAGATAGCAAACTTAATGAGTTATCTCTATCATTTAAAAAAATAGGAATAGTTAATAGAATATTATTCAGTAAACATAAACAGTTGCAATCTGAAACACTGGCTCTTTGGAGCAGCAAAAATTTCATCTTGCCACAGCCCTTTCTTTTATTTGATGTGTAATCGACATATAACAAAGTTTCAGGCATACAACATAATGCCTCAGTGTATGTATATATTGTAGTTATCACCACATAAAGTTACAATTTTTTTTCTTATGATTTATTTTCCTAGTAACTTTCAAATACACAGTATAGCATTATTAACTACAGTAGCCATGCTATAGATTACATTTTTAGGACTTATTTAATTTTTAAATGGATACTTGCATCTTTGAGTACTAAATGCCCCCCTTTTGAGGTTCATTAAGTGTCATGCTTGTTTGAACATGAGGTAATCCACCTCCCCGCCCCCCACAAGACTGCCTCTTAGAACAAAGGAATCAGACTGTGCTGGGCCTCTTTAGGAATCTTTAATGTTAAAAGTCCTGTTTGAAGAAGACACATCAGTCTTTGAGAGCTAGAATCAATTTCTGTTTTGGATGCCTACAGAGGTCAACCATTAAAAAGAATAACAAACTACTTTAACACAGTTTAATAATGAGTTGAAGGATGAAGTAAAATTTGCAAGTATTCTATAACTTTGTAAAGACACATTTTAAAGACCACTTCAAAAATTCAATGGAGAAATGTGTGTGCTGTGGCAATGAAAAATATACACTTAAGCAATGAATGAGAAACTAATTGTTCTCTTGTTATGCAAATATAGGAGTGCAAGGGCTGGATTTTGTTACTCTGCTCACTGAATCATCCCTCTTACCTACAGCAGTGCCTGATTGCCAGGCTATTTGCTAACTAAAGAAAGGAATGAATATATGGTTAACTGTGGCCTGAAAGAAAAATTTCTAGTGAACACTTGAACTTCAAAAAAGAAAATATTTCAAATAACTTGAAAACGTTAATGACTTGTTAGACGGCATGCAAATAGCATTAGTGATGACTGAGACACTGACAGTGATATGGCTTAAATTAAGTTTGAAATATTTTTGATTCAATGTGCTATTGAAAAAGTGATAGCTGTTATTTAAATTTGACAAATACAAATTTGACTATTTCTTAAATCCCTAGATGATTATATATTTAGATGAGTCACTGTTTTTCCAGGAGAACGAGGATTATTTTTATCTGGGGTAGCTTTATATTCCAGGTTTTGAGTAATCTGAAGCTTTGGCTTTCAAGTTGGTGTCTTATTTAGACTGAAACAGTTGTATTTCCAGAGAGGATACTCATAAGGCATGATTTTGATTCACCCTAATATGTATTATTGAATATGTGACACCCAAAATTTAATGTAACAGTTCTTTGTAGTTTGATACAGAATAGAGTGAAGTTTTTATCTCCCTTATTTTGAAAGCTGTGTGCTGACTAAAGTAGCTTAAAATTGCATTTGCACTTTGGCAGTCGCATCACACTATTGACTAATATTCAGACTTCCTGCAACTAAAATCCCAACATCTTTCTGACATGTGCTGATAAGCCTCATAATCCTCCAACCATACTCTAGCTGTTAGCTGCACTGAACTCTATTTTTACCCTTACTTTTGTCCAACTTACAAGATAGCCTTCTAACAGTGTACTATACCTCCAAATTTCCCATAATCTGCAAATGCGATGCCTGTTATGAACTGTTATGAACCTATGACCCTAATGAACATTTTGATAGAGAAAAGAAATGAAGATGCATTGGTGATGTGTCATCAAGTTAAAACACAGATCCTCTACTTAAGAGATATCAATCAGTGAATGTTAAATGCTTCAGTAAAGTTGCTATGCACTGAAATGTGTCCCCCTACCAAAAACAATTTATACTGAAGCTGAAGCTCGCATGATGGTATTTGGAGACGAGGTCTTTGGTAAATAATTAGGTTCCAGTGAATCATGAAGTTGAGGCTTCATAGTGGGATTAGTGTCTTATAGAAAGAAACACCAGAGAACTTTCTGTCTCTCTCCTCCTGCCATGTGAGGACAAAATAAGAAGAGAGCCATCAGCAAGGCAGGGAGAAAGTCTTCACCAGAACCACACTGTGCTAGTACTCCAGTCTTGGACTTCCAAGCCTCCAGAATTGTAAGAAAATAAATTTCTTCTGTTTAAGTCACCTGGTTTGTGTTTTGCTTGTTTGTTTTTTTTTTTTTTTTTGGTGGCCTAAGTTAACTAATACAAAATAAAATTTAAAGGGATTTCCATGTAGACTTGAGGAAAGCTATCACATTTTGGGTGTTGGATTAATATAAGATTTGCAGGAATAAGATAATGGAAGCATCTAACTGGAAAACTTTGGCTCTAAAACAAGGAGAGATGTGTTTGATGTTTAGAAGAGGGAGAATTATACATGACAGTGCATTCATGTTAAGAGATCTCTCCATGTCTGAAGTCAGAAGAAATGAAATCAATGAAAACACTAAAACTGAGCATGATGGAGGGAGTATAAATGAAAGAGAGCAATGGTTGAAATGAAAGCTAATGGTGGAAAGAATAATCCTGAAGCAATGAAACTGGAGTGCTTCAAAAGTTAGAATTATGAGTTAGATTGAGTAAAAACAATTCTAGAATTCTGTGACTAATTGCACAGATGGTAAGCAATAGGATCAAAGAAAGTCAGAATTAGTAGCATTGATACAGTACTTTTTCCATGTCATTCCTGAATTGCAAGGATCTAAAAATAAACAGCATGGAGAAAGGCAAGGATCAGTAACATGAATTTAAGTGACCTTAATTTTAAAAATATGTACTACATACCAGTCAATATCTAAGGTCCCATATTGGCTTTCTCTTATATTACAAAACTACAAAAAAAAAAATCTTTTCATTCATTTGTTCCTCTTACAAGTGCAACTAGGACATGCTATTCATTGATGTATTTTTTTTTAAGTTTTTTTTTTTCATGAAATTGAACTAGATCTTTTCAGAGCATTTCTATATTAGGCACAGAGCTTTGCTGTTTTTTAAACAAAGTTAAACATAAATAGGAGCTTTCCCCTCTTCCATTGAAGTGTCACTCAGCAAAGTACCCATGCTAGAGAGGAGGTGGTTTTCTCTACAGAGATTCATCATGCTGTGTTTTATACTTAGATATTTTTCTCAGAATTGAAACTATTTAAATTTATCAACTTATTTTTCATCTAGTTTTTGTTTGAAAACTTGCTCCTGTTTATATCTTTACAATCTTTATCATTTCTTTCATTGAGTTTTAAATGATCACTTACAAATGTTCCAATTCATGGCAAGATGATGCATACTTAAGAGCATATGTGGGTTAGTATAATTTTAGAAAACAGATTTTCATCCTGAAGTATGCAAAAATTTCAGGAGATATTCAAATGATATTTCTAAAAGAACACAGCAAAAAACTCTATTTGAATATAGTATTCTTCACATACATTGGGGTATGTGTAAGAGCATACAGAATCAGGCATGAAGTTATACAGCATGTGTTATGAATTAGTATAATTTTCAAATTTTTAAAAATACAAAACTGCACTATATATTATTCTATCAAGGTGTTTGATAGCTGTAAACTACCAATGAGGTCATTGTCTCAATAAGAAAACATATTCTCAATATATTTGGCCAACTGCTAACCAACCATAATAAAAATGTCAATTAATAAATAACGAGTAAGAGATATTCTTTTGGCCAAAGAACTAGAACTAAAATAATGGATTACCCTTTTCTTTACATTACTCAGTCTCAATCAATGAAATAGGTATCCACAGACTTTCAAAAATGCTTGGGACTATATTTCAAAAGTTTTTCATGATTCCTGAACTCATTCAACTTACTGAGGAGATTCATGTCATTTCCTGAGTGACTCAGTACTCTGGAAGAGCATCTAGTTTATCAGAATATTCATTAGGGAGTGATTCTGATAAAAGAAGCTTCTGAGGTGGCATAGTGGTAAAGAAGCTGCCTGCCAATGCAGGAGATATGAGAGACGTAAGAGACGTGAGTTCAATTCCTGAGTTAAGAAGATCTCCTGGAGGAGGAAATGGCTATGCACTCCAGTATTCTTTCCTGGGAAAACTCCGTGGACAGAGGTGCCCAGTAGGCTATAGCTCATGGGATTGCAAAGAGTTGGACAGTATTGAGCAACTGAGCATGAGCATCTTGATACTAAGAAGCATAAAGCAAAAGATTCCAAAGAATTATTTGGAAGTTTTGTTTGTGAATGATTTATAGCCAATAACATGAGTATACTTTTTCAACTGAACTGAAATCAAAACACCTCTACTGACCTCATGTTCTCTTAAAATATATTTAATCATAATCAGAGCATTTGGTCATCAGTCAAAATTAGATGTTAGTGCTTTGTAAAAATGTTACAGAAGCAGTTTAAAAGAAAATAATCACAAAAGTAATTATTTTAATTTTTAAAAGTGACATGTATGATTAAATATTCCAAGCAATGCCATATCATTGTATCCCTTGTGAATTAGAGTTTCTTGTTGACTACTATCAAAGTTATTCACCAAGATTTATTTTATGCTTTTTCTTTCCCCCATAATTCTGAAAATCTTATAAAGTATTTGTGATAGGAATTCAGTTTCAAAAGACTACAGTGGGTTCATGGAGGGAGATGGTCTCCTGTTAATTAAATACTGGCCAAGAAAGAATGAAGATCACTCTCACATTATTATCTACTTCTTTGGATTTAATATAAGGTTAAGTTTATAACTAATTTTCTTTAGAAACTATTATATTCTAGCCATTGATGTTGCAATGATTACTATAAGATAAAATTGGGCAGTTAAGAAAACAGAAAACAGCAGCATTCATTACAGTTTTAAAGTACCGTACAGAACAAAGAAAATATTTTTCAAGGAGAAATAGCTTTTGACTGTGTGGATCACAATAAACTGTGGAAAATTCTGAAAGAGATGGGAATACCAGACCACCTGACCTGCCTCTTGAGACACCTATATGCAGGTCAAAAAGCAACAGTTAGAACTGGGCATGGAACAACAGACTGGTTCCAAATAGGAAAAGGAGTAAGTCAAGGCTGTATACTGTCACCCTGTTTATTTAACTTATATGCAGAGTACATCATGAGAAATGCTGGGCTGGAAGAAGCATAAGCTAAATCAAGATTGCCAGGAGAAATATCAATAACTTCAGATATGCAGATGACATCACCCTTATAGCAGAAAGTGAAGAGGAACTAAAAAGCCTCTTTATGAAAATGAAAGAGGAGGGTGAAAAGTTTGGTTTAAAGCTCAGCATTCAGAAAACTAAGATCATGGCATCTGGTCCCATCACTTCATAGGAAATAGATGGGAAAACAGTGGAAACTGTGTCAGACTTTATTCTTTTGGTCTCCAAAATCACTGCAGATGGTGACTGCAGCCATGAAATTAAAAGACGCTTACTCCTTGGAAGGAAGGTTATGACCAACCTAGATAGCATATTCAAAAGCAGAGACATTACTTTGCCAACAAAGGTCCATCTAGTCAAGGCTATGGTTTTCCCAGTGGTCATGTATGGATGTGAGAGTTGGACTGTGAAGAAAGCTGAGCACTGAAGAATTGATGCTTTTGAACTGTGGTGTTGGAGAAGACTCTTGAGAGTCCCCTTGACTGCAAGGAGATCCAACCAGTCCATTCTGAAGGAGTTCAGCCCTGGGTGTTCTTTGGAAAGAATGATAAAACTGAAACTAAAGCTGAAACTCCAGTACTTTGGCCACCTCATGCAAAGAGTTGACTCATTGGAAAAGACTCATGCTGGGAGGGATTGAGGGCAGGAGGAAAAGGGGACGACAGAGGATGAGATGGCTGGATGGCATCACCGACTTGATGGACATGAGTCTGAGTGAACTCCGGGAGTTGGTGATGGACATGGAGGCCTGGCGTGCTGCGATTCATGGGGTCGCAAAGAGTCGGACACGACTGAGCAACTGAACTGAACTGACTGAACAGAGGATCACTAATCAATTTTTAATGGCAATGTTCAATTAACTTATGAAACTTCAAAACAATGTTGATGAATTGTTCAAATTATTACAAAATACATATTTATCCATATCTGGCTTGGTTTCTACGGTATAGTCTATCAATTGGTAAAATAAGCAAACAATACATGATTTATTTATTGGTCATGCAAACACTAGCAGTTGTGGAAAATCCATATAAATGGATGAAAAGTTAAAGTGAAAGTGAAGTCGTTCAGTTGTGTCCGACTCTTTGAGACCCTGTGGACTGTAGGCTATCAGGTTCCTCCGTCCATGGGATTCTCCAGGCAAGAATACTGGAGTGGGTTACCATTTTTCCTTCTCCAGGGGATCTTCCCAACCCAGGGATCAAACCCAGGTCTCCCACATTGGAGGCAGACGCTTTAACCTCTGAGTCACTAGGGAATCACTATAAATGGATGGAGATATATATTTAAATACTTATATATATTTAAAACTTCTGAATGCTATTTATTTTTTTCCTCAACTGATTTGTACCGACAATACCATGACCATAATACCTATAGTACAAAAATTCTACCACTTGTATTTTTATTTAAACAATCATACAATTTAAAATGGGCTTAAAAAGAAACCTTGTGTTAAATTTAAAGCATATGCTCAAATATTCCACTGGTGTATCATTTTAAAGGGTGTTATAAAAGCAAGCAAAGAGCTCATTGTTTATTTATGTAACATGGGGATTATATCCCTGAAATAAGGTCCACTAGACTTTGCTCAAAATGATGGCAAGAAATCAGTCACTTCAGCTTCAATGTTGCTCTCAGAAAACACATTGCCTAATGCTAAATTGTTATTGAATGAACTGACAAAGTAAGTGAAATTCTTCACAGGGTTCTCAAAGGAAAAAATATGTCTGTATTCTTTTCCACATTTAATAAATATTGAAGTTAAACTTATGTAATTTAAATATTTAGCAAGTGTTAAGACTTCACAGTCTAAAATTTCAAGTATTTTTGCTTGGATAGAATTGAATCAATTGAATAAAGTAGCATTAGAATTTTTATGTTTATCAATGCATAGATGTATTTGGTTAATAAAAATTGTATGATATAACTACTTAATAATGTATTAGATAAAACTGGTTCTATTGGAGAAAGGAATAATGAAAAGGACCTTTGATGAATAAAGCTTTATTATGAACTCACCTAGAGTTCTAATATTCTAAATTAAAATATGTGTAAAATTCTTGTGTGGGTGCCAAGTCAGTTCAGTCATATCTGACTCTTCATGACCCTAAGGACCGTAGCCCACCAGGTTCCTGAGTCCATGGGATTCTATAGGCAAGAATACCAGAGTGGGTTGCTGTGCCCTTCTCCATGGGACTTTTCCAATTCAGGGATTGTACCCCTGTCTTACGTCTCCTGCATTGGCAGGCAGGTTCTAGATTCACATTAAAGTTGACAGGTATCATAAGTAGTTGTCTTTAAGTATCTGAGAAAAGTTGCAACACTGGATGTGAGTCAAAAGAGTTTCTTAAGTACTACAAATACAACCAAGGAAAAAATACCTCATCAGTCATATCTCTTCTTTTATATAATCACTGAAAAGTTAAAGCAAAAATCAAACATTGGACTGTAGTGCTAAGAGGAAATCCAAATTTCTGGAAGAGTAAAATGCCATATGAATTCCCACATTACACTTTGTCTTATATATATTTTTAATCTCCATGTCATATTTGCCACTAGGTTTGGTGTTCCTCTCATTAAAAGAATATTCAGATGTCATTGTTGTTTAGCCACTAAATCATGTCTGACTCTTTGCAACCCCATGAACTGCAGCATGCCCTCTCCTTCACTATCTCCCAGTAGATGTGCTTAAATCCAGTGAGGATCAAAGTAGGGTTAAAAAATTCACTGCTTAGATATTCTTAACGATTCCCATATTAAGTGTACTAATATGATAAAACTTTGTTTTTAAGACTGGTGTCAGCACTTGAAAAAATGTTTTTCTAATAATGCAGAGTTGATGTCATAGAAGTATTCAAATAATCTTACAAGCACATTTGTTGGTCAAAGATGACAAAGATGGGGTAGCATCTCCATGTAAAATCTCAAAATGTTGATTATCCTTCTTTGGGTGAGTCAAGAAAAACTCAAATGAATGAATCGATATGCAATGGACATATGGATTTATTTTGTCAGTCTAGAAGCAGAGTCTTATATGTTCCTGATCTTACATAGAATAATAATTTTGAGTCAAGCAACATTTTTTGGAAACAAGTGTAATAGATATTATACTGTTAGATATTCTTTTAGAGAAAGTTTGTGTTCCTGCTGTATGTTAAATAGCACATTAAGATTATAATGATATAAATATTAAAACTACTAGTAATATTATGTATAGTTTCCAGATTTAATAATGAAAACAATAATACATTGTCTCATGGATTTAAAATGTTTGTTTTATAACTGCAAGGAGTGAATAAATAGAACAAACTCAGTTGCTGCTTACGTTCAGAAAACCAGTGGAGAAGGCAACGGCAGCCCACTCCAGTACTCTTGCCTGGAAAATCCCATGGACGGAGGAGCCTGGTGGGCTGCAGTCCATGGGGTCGCTAAGAGTCGGACACGACTAAGCAACTTCACTTTGACTTTTCACTTTCATGCATTGGAGAAGGAAATGGCAACCCACTCCAGTATTCTTGCCTGGAGAATCCCAGGGACGGGGGAGCCTGGTGGGCTGCCGTCTATGGGGTCACACAGAGTTGGACACGACTGAAGCAACTCAGCAGCAGCAGCAGCAGCAGCAGCAACATGGATATTTACAGGCAACAGGGTAAGTACGAAACAGACATGAAGTGAAACCTTTTCCTCTATCACTTTCTGGGGAACACAGCACTATCTGCTGCATTTAAAGATTAGTCTTAAATGGAATACTTCTCACTGTGGTTACATATGCTGCTTCCTCTGAGACAAGGCTAGGAAAACCAGATAAAAACAGACAAAAATAATCTACTGATATTAGTAAACACATGAAAGGAAATTGAATTGTGGTGACTGCATACTTTAACAATGGCTTTGTCAAATTTTCTACTTCAACTCTCTTACTTAAAAGTAAGTCAAAGAAAGACAAATATGTGGCATCACTTATATGTGGAATCTAAAAAAAGGGTACAGATGAACTTATTTGCAAAACAGGTGTAAAATCACAGATGTAGAAAACAAACTATGGTTATGAGGGGATAAGTTGAGGGGAGGGATAGATTGGGAGACTGGGACTGACATATATATACTACTATAGATAAAATAGATGACTAATAAGAACTTGTTGTGTAGCAAAGGAAAATTGGAATTGATATATATACTATTATAGATAAAATAGATAACTAATAAGAACCTGTTGTGTAGGAAAGGAAACTCTACTTTGTAATGGCCTATATGGGAAAAGAGTCTTAAAGAAAAAAGAGTGGATTCATATATGTGCACACACACACACACACATATATATATATATATATATATATATATATATTTGATTCACTTTGCTGTTTACCTGAAACTAAAACTACATTGTAAATCAACTATACTTCAATAACAATTTTCAGAGTGCTGTTAAATTTTAAAAAAATGATATTAAATGACTAAGATATTGCAGACCTACAGTGTGCTTTTTTTATGGTTCAATCTATTGTAATGGGATGCTTTCTTGGGACAAATATAAAAAGAAGAAAGTTCTTCAGAATTCTTATGTATCTCAAATTAAGGAATTTTTCCTTTTAATCTCTTGAGTCCTTTCCTGGCAAAATTACTGCCCAGTTTCAAAAGATAGATGTAATTTCCAAACTATTCCTTCAATTATCTGGAATAAGCTTCTTATGTAAATATTCTTTTGAAGTAAAAATATATGCTAAAGGTGTATATTGTCACCCTGCTTATTTAACTTCTATGCAGAGTACACCATGAGAAACGCTGGGCTAGAAGAAGCACAAGCTGGAATCAAGATTGTCAGGAGAAATATCAATAACCTCAGATATGCAGATGATACCACCCTTATGGCAGAAAGTGAAGAAGAACTGAAGAGCCTCTTGATGAAAGTGAAAGAGGAGAGTGAAAAAGTTGGCTTAAAGCTCAACATTCAGAAAATGAAGATCATGGCATCTGGTCCCATCACTTCATGAAAAGTAGATAAGGAAACAGTGGAAGCAGTCTCAAGATTTTATTTTGGGGGGCTCCAAAATCACTGCAGATGGTGACTGCAGCCATGAAATTAAAAGACGCTTACTCCTTGGAAGGAAAGTTATGACCAACCTAGATAGCATATTCAAAAGCAGAGACATTACTTTGCCAACAAAGGTCCATCTAGTCAAGGCTATGGTTTTTCCAGTGGTCATGTATGGATGTGAGAGTTGGACTGTGAAGAAAGCTGAGAGCCGAGGAATTGATGCTTTTGAACTGTGGTGTTGGAGAAGACTCTTGAGAGTCCTTTGGACTGCAAGGAGATCCAACCAGTCCATTCTAAAGGAGATCAGTCCTGGATGGTCATTGGAAGGACTGATGCTAAAGCTGAAACTCCAGTACTTTGGCCACCTCATCCAAAGAGTTGACTCATTGGAAAAACTCTGATGCTGAGAGGGATTGGGGGCAGGAGGAGAAGAGGACAACAGAAGATGAGATGGCTAGATGGCATCACTGACTCGATGGACATTGTTTGAGTAAACTCCAGGAGTTGGTGATGGACAGGGAGGCCTGGCATGCTGCGATCCATGGGGTCGCAAAGAGTCGGACACGACTGAGCAACTAAACTGAACTGAACTGACTGAAAAGTTAATTAGCATTGTAATTTTTTTTTGCTGTGGGAGCTCTGGGCCATCTGTAAAATCAAGGGCATTATAGAACTATTTACCTTGTATCTGTCTAATGATTGTCAACTAAACATCTAAAACTATTAAACATGTATTTTTTCGTTTGCTAGAGGGATGCATCAAGTAAAGGAAGAAAGTAGGTTTCTGCACAATTTGAAAAAAAAATTAATATTTATTTTTATAAATAAAAGGCAAAAAGGATTTAAAATTTTTCATATACTGTAGATGTCCTTACATGAAGAAGGGAAATAAATATAAAGTCATTTATGATGCTGTGCAAGGCATCAAAGTAAAGACTCCAGCTTAACCATTACTGGGCATTCTTAAATCTACTTTAATCAATATGCTGAAACTGGGAACCGCTATTATGTAAAAGCTTCCTTAACTACTCCAGTCAGTTTAGCCTCTTATTGAACTATTTTAGTAGCTTATTCTTTTAAAGAGCATATTCAAAATAATCTCATGATGTCAAAATATACAGTGACCATCTCTACATCTGTTCTCATCTCCTTCCCTCAGGCATTTCCCTCCCCCCCAGGTTTTTCCCTTGATTTATCCAATTTTCATGTTTCCTCGCTAGCATTTCTGCAACACTTTTTCTCACCACTCCATATGCTTAGGAAGCCTTCCAGATTATACTCATCAAGCTATTGCAGCCTCCTCCATATAGCCTCAAAAAGCAAGCTGCTCAGCCAAACATTCTAGTCATGACCTTTTACAAATCTCTATTTTTTCTATCTATGTTAAATTGTCTATTTCTTTTTCTTCCTCAGGGCCATCACACCTTATATCAGAAATTTTTTATTAATCGATTGCAAAAGGTTTCATAATTTATTTACTATACAGCTTATGAAAGAATGATTATTTTTAATCACAGCAACTCATTATGCCCTAATAACATAGTGAAGGTGATAACACTATTACCATATTAATAGAATGATCTTTGATTATTTTTAATGTCAGCTATAGTTGTTCCACTAAGGAGAAGATAAAATATGTGAAAACATATGTGTAAATCCTTATATGAAATGTATTTTAGATTTAGATACACTTGTTTAAAACATACAAATCAATGTCAAATTATAAGTAATGAGAAGAAGCCAGAAATTCAAGGTCAAAAAGTATTTTACATATTTGAGAATTGAATTTAGGTCAGCTAAAGTAATGCTCAAAATTCTCCAAGCCAGGCTTCAGCAATACGTGAACCGTGAACTCCCTGATGTTCAAGCTGGTTTATCTAGTCAAGGCTATGGTTTTTCCTGTGGTCATGTATGGATGTGAGAGTTGGACTGTGAAGAAGGCCGAGCGCCGAAGAATTGATGCTTTTGAACTGTGGTGTTGGAGAAGACTCTTGAGAGTCCCTTGGAGTGCAAGGAGATCCAACCAGTTCATTCTGAAGGAGATTAACCCTGGGATTTCTTTGAAAGGAATGATGCTAAAGCTGAAACTCCAGTACTTTGGCCACCTCATGCGAAGAGTTGATTCATTGGAAAAGACTCTGATGCTGGGAGGGATTGGGGGCAGGAGGAAAAGGGGACGACAAAGGATGAGATGGCTGGATGGCATCACAGACTCGATGGACGTGAGTCTGAGTGAACTAGAGAGATGGTGATGGACAGGGAGGCCTGGCGTGCTGCGATTCATGGGGTCACAAAGAGTCGGACACAACTGAGCGACTGAACTGAACTGAACTGAAATCCTTTTGAAAATGTTCTTATTATGAATTTATGCCATGAACTAGGAATTAGCTCAATTGTATACTATATTTTAAAAGAATTTGTTATATATTCATGTAGTCCTTATTTCTTCACATGAAGATGAGGGGCATTAAGCAAAGAAGGTCTTTTTTTTTCCCCCTTCTCTGTAGTTCAACACACACAAGCCCTAGGGCAAGTCTTTTATATGTCTGACTTCAGTTTTGTCATTTAGCAAACAGAGACAGTAATGATTTTCCTGCTTACCCCACTTGTTTTGTTTAAGATGTTTCAAATATCAAATGAGATAACATAAAAACATTTTTATAAAAACTAAAAAACTAAACCAATAATAAGATATCATAGCTCACCTATTAGAATGACCCAAATCTAACATAGAAGACTGGCAAGGTTGTGGAACAAGAGAGACTTTTATTCATTGCTGGTGGGACTACAAAATGGTACAGCCACTTTGGAAGACAGTTTGGCTGTTTCTTAAAAGGCTAAATATACTCTCACCATGAGAGTATTGGCATTTGCCAATTGGCATTTGCTATTGGCATTTGCCCAAAGAAGCTGGAAACACATATCCTCACAAAAATCTCCACAAGATTCTTATGGTAGGTTTACTAGCAATTGCCAAAACTTGGAAGCAACTAAGATGTCCTTCAATAGGTGAATGGGTAAATAAATTGCTATATCCAGACATCAGAATATTATTCAGAATTAAAACCAAGTGAACTGTCATGCTATGAAGAGACATGGAGGAAACTTAAGTGCATATTACCAAGTGAAACAAGCCCACCTGAAGAACTACATGCTAAATGATTCCAACTATATGATATTTGAGTAAAGGAAAACTATGGATCCAATAAGATCAGTGATTTCCAGAGGCTGGAGGTTGGGCAGTTGGATGGGATGAATAGGCATAGCACAGAGGACTTTCAGAGAGGTAGAAATACTTCATGTGATACTATCTATAATGATGGGCACATGTCATTATACTTTTGTCCAAATCTACAGAATGTATAATACCAGGAATGAACTATAATGTAAACTATGGCCTTTGGGCGATTAAGATGTATCAATGCATATTCATCACTTGCAGTAAATGTACCCCTTTGGTAGGGAATATTGATAATAGGTGAGGCTATGTATGTGTGGGGGTAGGGGTATATGGGTAATCTTTGTATCTTCACCTCAGTGTGAGCTTAAAATTGCTCAATTAAAAAAAAATAAAATTATTCACCTGCATAAGAAACAAGTGAGGAAAGATCTCAATGACCCAAATGACCACAATGGTGTGATCACTCACCTAGAGTCAGATACCCTGGAGTGTGAAGTCATGTGGGTCTTAGGAAGAATCACTATGGACAAAGCTAATGTAGGTGATAGAATTCCAGCTGAGCTATTTCAAGTCCTAAAAGATGGTGATGTTAAAGTACTGCACTCAGTATGCCAGTAAATTTGTTCCTCAGCTGTTGTTGTTTTTAATTTATTTAATTTATTTTTTTATTGAAGAATAGCTGCTTTACAGAATTGTGCTGTTTTCTGTCAAAGCTCAGCATGAATTTGGAAGACTCAGCAGTGGCCACAGGACTGGAGAAGGTCAATTTTCATTCTAATATCAAAGAAAGGCTGTGCCAAAGAATGTTCAAACTACCACACAATTGTACTCATCTCACATGCTAGTAAAGTAATGATCAAAATTCTCCAAACTAGGCTTCAACAGTATGTGAACTGAAAACTTTCCGATGTTCAAGCTGGATTTAGAAAAGGCAGAGGAACCAGAGGTCAAATTGCCAACATCAGAAGCTAAGATAAATGCAGTTTCATCTCAAAGCAGTAGAAAAAATATTTCTTAAACTCAAGTTTGTTCTAAATGTCTATGATTCTATGATATTTAGATAAGAACATAAACTGCCTTCATAGTGAGGTGAACACTATTCACAAAGATTTTAGTACACTATGTCTTTTGCTGCAGAGTTGTGAGGACATAGCCGTGTTCATAAATTCAGTGACATAGTCAATGGAATGTTCACAAATGAACTATGATGAAGAGGTGAAACGATGGCAAACAGAGGGTGAATATGAAGGGAAAGCTGGAATCATTTTCTGTTCAGAGTTGTTAGTAACTTAGAAAACGTCAGCAAATAAAATGCAAAGACATAACGCCAAGTGAATAAAATAAAAGTGGCCCACAGCCTAACCCCAAATATATGAATAAGTAAATATGTCAAGTGCAAACCTCACTGCCTAACTTACAGACCTAAATTATGTAAAAGGAAAGGAACAAGGCAGGAAGGTTATCTCAAGAGCTTTTGATCTGACATTAGCAAAGTGAGGTTTAAAGTTTCAAGTATCCTATAAATTCTCAAAGATGAGACAGATTTCAAGATACGTTATTTGAACATATAGGTTATACCCAAACAGTAGCATGAATTTAATCTCTCATAATACTAAAGAAAACAAAGAGAATTTATTCCTATATATGTATGCTTATTAGTTGATAGATGCAACTGTTTTTAGTGATATCAAGTTAATCCAGGTGTTTAAAGCTGCATTGTCCAATATTGTTGCTGCCAGCAATAGGTGTCTATTTAAATTTAATATACCTTAAACAAAATTAAAAAATTATTTCCTCACTCATCCTAGTCACACTTACAGTGCTCAGAACCATATGTGTATAGGTTAGCTATTGTTTAGGTTAGCTAAGATCGAAAACATTTTCTTTTTTGACAGCACTGTTTTAGTGTAACACAGTTTTCCCAAATATTGAGGCACAAATTCATATTTCACAATTGATAGGGCCATCCAAACTCAGAGATAAGCTCAGTATATAGTATAATAATAGCAAATGCAATATAAAAACAAATAATACATACAAATAAAATGTAACAACTTCTTTATAATAAATGTTATCAAAACTAAATCTAAATGTTTTGATACCAAGGATTTAATTTGATCATTTTATTTTTTACCTGTTAAACTTTATTACAGACTTACACGTTTACAGGCTAGTGGGAGGTCATGGGGTGGGTTGGGTGCCCCTTACATCCTGGGACACTGGCGTATATTACTGTTTTAAGACTCGTGCCATTTACTAGTCTCTGTTCATTATCTTTGTAACCCTGGTATCTAGCAGGCATTCAGTACATGGTTGTGAAGTGAGGGAGATTCTCATCCAGTTCTAACAGGAAATCAGTCAGCATCTTCTTTAACACTTATACTGGCAAGAGATTTGCCACCTCATAAGAGAAAGCATTCCATTTTTAACAACTTAGTTAGAAAGAAGTGTCTTCATTACAAGAAAATCCAAATTTACCTGCTTATATAACTCCCATTAATCCTACATTTTATCAGATAAAGTTTGAAAGAAGTTTTTTTCTTTTCCCATATATTTCCTTTGAAATACTCACAGCTGACTGCCACACTTAACCTACCAACTCTTCTCATAAGGTATATTTCCAGATATTTCTTTGTTCTTTTCTACCATTGCCTCTCTCACAGAGCAACGTCCAGAACAATGTATTAACCACCAGTTGTTTTGATCAGCCCAGAGGACTGTGGGAATTTCTTCCACAGCTCTGTGCAGAGTACTTCTATTCAGGATGCCCAAGGTTCCATTAGCTTTTCTTGGCATTCTCATCACAAGATGACTCATAGTCCACTTACAATCAGCTAGAAGTTCCTAAGTCTTTAAGATGAGATGTCAAATCATGACTCCTTCGTCCTTGGTTCTTCTAGATGCTTTCTTGTGTTTAAGAGGAAGACCTTATTTCATGTTGTTAATTTGAACATGTTGTTTCAACTAGTCAAGATATTCTAAACTTTGATTGGGTCAATCATTTAATACATTAGCTATCAATTTAAATTTATTTTGAGTACAAATATGATGTATGTGTACATCAAAATCATTGACAAAAATCATACCAGGGTAAATGCCCATATCATAACACCAGAGACCTCTTTCTAATATGATATTCACATCTACCATTTTTGATCACTTATGATAGTTTAACAACCACACATATATAACTCATAACAGCTCTTTGGTATACTGTCTCTGTTTTATAAAGAAAAATAGAAAGTGTGAATGATTTCCTCAAGAGAAAACTGTGCCAGAGCTAAAATTCCAACTGGGATCTTTTCACTCTAAGTCTGTCTTTTATCACAAGGCATTCATTCCCCTCAAGTACAGCTGGATTCCCTTAGATCATAATACCTAGAACATGATTACCTCTTCTTTTCCCTTAAATATATCTAATAAAGACTGTTGAAGCCATGCTGACATCACCCGTTTATTTCTATAGCATTCCAGTAAGCTGCCAACCTACTTTTTCAAAATTAAAAATGAAATCTTTTTGGCATACTTGCTTTTGTATGTATTTCTAAGTGATTGCATTTCTTTTCCTAATATTTTGTAACATACTCAATTTTCCATTCCATACTTTTCTGTGGAGTGTCAAATCCACCATTTAATCCTTTTTGAGTTTTAGACCTCCCCTACAACCCAAATCAAATGATATATGAAGTCACTTTTCATTTCCAACATTGTACTGCTAGCTTTTTTTTGTACAGTTCTTCCATGTATTCTTGCCACCTCTTCTTAATATCTTCTGCTTCTGTTAGGTCCAGACCATTTCTGTCCTTTATTGAGCCCATCCTTGCATGAAATGTTCCCTTGGTATCTCTAATTTTCTTGAAGAGCTCTCTAGTCTTTCCCATTCTGTTCTTTTCCTCTATTTCTTTGCACTGATCGCTGAAGAAGGCTTTCTTATCTCTTCTTGCTATTCTTTGGAACTCTGCATTCAGGTGCTTATATCTTCCCTTTTCTCCTTTGCTTTTCACTTCTCTTCTTTTCACAGCTATTTGTAAGACCTCCCCAGACAGCCATTTTGCTTTTTTGCATTTCTTTTCCATGGGGATGGTCTTGATCCCTGTCTCCCGTACAATGTCACGAACCTCATTCCATAGTTTATCAGGCACTCTATCTATCAGATCTAGGCCCTTAAATCTATTCCTCACTTCCACTGTATAATCATNTCCTTTGCTTTTCGCCTCTCTTCTTTTCACAGCTATTTGTAAGGCCATCATATCCACTTAATTATTAAAGTCCTCCATTGCTGAAATCATCCTTTAATGAGCAGTCACATGCGACACAAATATCTTAATGCCTTTATAGGGATCTATACACATATTTCTTCCATATTTTCTTGGCATCAATCTTCCAGTATTATTGCTTCAAAATCCCTGACCATTAGCCAAACCATTCTCTAAAACCCTTGAGCCATTATATCATCACCTATCAGGCCATTTCTTTCTAGGAAAGTGAACAACCAGGTGAACTGCTCAAAGTTCTGTCCATTGGGAGGATTTTCCATCACTGCTCTCCTCCAGAGATGTCACTGAGAGTGATAATGGTGCTACAATTGTCCACTCTCAGACAGTGTGTGCATATTTTGTAGAACCATCTGTAAACCAGGTCCAGGCAATCTCTTTTTCTACTGACTATTGACAACACTCATGCCACAGTCCATTAGGCCACAATTCAAAATGGGACAAAGGCTTTGCCTCAAACCTAAGGTCTACACTATGATAATGGTGCTACAATTGTCCACTCTCAGACAGTGTGTGCATATTTTGTAGAACCATCTGTAAACCAGGTCCAGGCAATCTCTTTTTCTACTGACTATTGACAACACTCATGCCACAGTCCATTAGGCCACAATTCAAAATGGGACAAAGGCTTTGCCTCGAACCTAAGGTCTACACTGTTTTTTATCCCTTTAGAGGCCTGCCAAAGATTCCAGACAGCATCCCTATCTGCCACTACCACTCCAGGCAGCATTTTTTTTTTTTTTTAAATACTGCTTCAAAATCCCTGACCATCAGCCAAACCATTCTCTAAAACCCTTGAGCCATTATATGATCATCTATCAGGCTATTTCTCTTTCTAGGAAAGTGAACAACCAGGTGAACTGCTCCAAGTTCTGTCCATTGGGAGGATTTTCCATCACTGCTCTCCTCCAGAGATGTCACTGAGAGTGGTAATGGTGCTACAATTGTCCACTTTCAGACAGTGTGTGCATATTTTGTAGAACCATCTGTAAACCAGGTCCAGGCAATCTCTTTCTCTATTGACTATTGACAACACTCATGTTACACTCCATTAGGCCACAATTCAAAATGGGATAAAGGCTTTGCCTCAAACCTAAGGTCTACACTGTTTTTTTAATCCCTTTAGAGGCCTGCCAAAGATTCCAAACAGCATCCATATCTGCCACTACCAATCCAAGCAGCATTTTTTTTTTTCTGCTGGATCATATGACCCAAGTAGCACCACATGTTGAACAGCAGCCTAGTCCTTTTACAAACACTTCTGTTCTGAGCTACACTCAAAAGCAGAAGTTTTTCTGGTTCCTTGCAACCAGTGAGGATGATGCTGCCTCCAAAATCCACAATGGCCCATCAAGTGTTCTGTGTCTGTTTTGGTTGCAGGATGGGCCAGATGCAACAATTTATCCATCACCTGTGAAGGTGTACCTCTACATGACCCACACAACTGATCTCCAAGGAATTTCACTAAGTTAAATGGGCCTTGAAATTTGTTGAATTTATTTCTCATCTACTAGTATGCAAATATCCACCAATAAGTATAAAGTAGTTTCTATTTCTTGCTCACTAGGTCCAATCAGCATAACAGACCAGTATAATATCTTTTGGGAAGAAAAGAAATCAAGATCCTTAAGGAAATATTTGTAAATCGTATGTGTGATAAAAGACTTGATTCCAGGATATATGAGAACTTCTCAAAACCCCAAAATAAGAAAATATATAACTCCACTAAAAATGGACAAAAGGTTTAAACAGACACTTTAGTAAACTAGATATCAGTTCAGTTCAGTCACTCAGTCGTGTCCAACTCTTTGTGACCCCATGAATTATGGCACGCCAGGCCTCCCTGTCCATCACCAACTCCCGGAGTTCACTCAGACTCACATCCATTGAATCAGTGATGCCATCCACCCATCTCATCCTCTGTCGTCCCCTTCTCCTCCTGCCCCAAATCTCTAATCCTTAAGGAAATATTTGTAAATCATATGTGTGATAAAAGACTTGTATCCAGGATATATGAAAACTTCTCAAAACCCCAAAATAAGAAAATATATAGCTCCACTAAAAATGGACAAAAGGTTTAAACAGACACTTTATTTTATTTATTTATTTTGAAACAGTGACAGACTTTATTCCCCTGGGCTCCAAAATCACTGCAGGTAGTGACTGCCACCACGAAACCAAAAGACACTTGTTCCTTGGAAGAAAAGCCACGATCAACCCAGCCAGCATATTAAAAAGCAGAGGCACCACCCTGCCAACAAATGTTCATCTAGTCAAAGCTATGGTTTTTCCAGCAGCCATGCATAGATGTGACAGTTGGACCATAAAGAAGGCTCAGCACTGAAGAACTGATGGTTTTGAATTGTGGTGCTGGAGAAGACTCTTGAGAGTTCCTTGGACTACAAGGAGATCAAACCAGTCAATCCTAAAGGAAATCAGTCCTGAATATTCATTGGAAGGACTGATGCTGAAGCTGAAGCTCCAATACTTTGGCCACCAGATGCAAGAAGTCGACTCATTGGAAAAGACCCTGATGCTGAGAAAGATTGAAGACAGGAAGAGAAGGGGACGACAGAAGTTGAAATGGTTGGATGGCATCACTGACTCNCTGAATATTCATTGGAAGGACTGATGCTGAAGCTGAAGCTCCAATACTTTGGCCACCAGATGCAAGAAGTCGACTCATTGGAAAAGACCCTGATGCTGAGAAAGATTGAAGACAGGAAGAGAAGGGGACGACAGAAGTTGAAATGGTTGGATGGCATCACTGACTCAATGGACATGAGTTTGAGCAAAATTAGGGAGATAATGAAGAACAGGGAAGCCTAATATGATTCAGTTCATAGCGTTGCAAAGAGTGGGACACGACCGAGTGACTGAACAATAATAGCTTTCCTTATGGTCCAACTGTCACATCCATACATGACTACTTGGAAAACCATAGCCTTGACTTATATTAATCTTTGTTGGCAAAGTGATTTCTCTGCCCCTCAATACACTGTCTAAGGTCTGTCACAGCTTTCCCCCCAGGGGGCAAGAGTCCTTCAACCTCATGGCTGCAGTCACCATCTGCAGCATCCCAGAGCCCAAGAAAACAAAATCTGCCACTGCTACCACTTTTTCCCCTTCTATTTGCCATGACGTGATGGGACAAAATCCCATGATCTTAGTTTTTTGAATGCTGAGTTTCAAGCCACTGGGATTTCTTTGGAAGGAATGATGCTAAAGCTGAAACTCCAGTACTTTGGCCACCTCATGCGAAGAGTTGACTCATTGGAAAAGACTCTGATGCTGGGAGGGATTGGGGGCAGGAGGAGAAGGGGATAACCGAGGATGAGAAGGCTGGATGGCATCACGGATTCGATGGACGTGAGTCTGAGTGAACTCCGAGAGATGGTAATCAACAGGGAGGCCTGGCGTGCTGCGATTCATGCGGTCGCAGAGAGTCGGACACAACTGAGCAACTGAACTGAACTGAACTGCTAGCTTATAAAGTAGTAATAAATTGAAATCACTAGAATCTGGTGCCTATAACTATGTTCATAGAGTAATCCTGTCAGATAAAAGAATACTTTATCTTCAGCTTCAGTAGTATGATTGAGAAATCTAAATATGTCTCCCTGGACCAGAATTTTTTACATAGTACTAGATTGTGAACATCAGTTAAATACCTTCTGTTTCTAACTATTTTTTTTAATAACAAACATTGATTAATTTACTTTTTAGCAATCGTTGCCAAAAAATCTTAGAAATATTTGTGCTTTGACCTAAAGCGACTAACATGGTATTTTTAATAAAAATTCTATTTTCACAGATATACACAGAATCAATTCTAAAAAAAACAAAATGTCTATTCCAAATATCAATTATTAGATTGTGCTTCTTATATAATTCTGAAATGGGACATGCTCATATTTTTGAGGCATAATTAGCTATACTTTTTTTTTTTAAGACTAAAAGTTAATTGAAAGTGTCTCCTGGAAAAAAATTAGGTCTTAAGATAATCATACTGATAGCAACTATATTTTAGGTCTTGGTTATATGTCCAAAGTATATGCATATATATGCACTGTTAAGGTGTCTTTCTAGATCCAATTCTCCCTTTTTGCTTTTCTGTAATTATAATTATGTACTCTTTAAAAGAAAAGGAAATAGAAAAGCAACCCTGCTTTAGATAGTCTTGCAAAGGAAAACTAGATTATCTCACACCTATAGAAGTTTTTCCAGGTCGATGATTCATGAAACTCTGATTAGAATTTCAGAACATCTAGATGCATAAAAAGTAGAGGTGGTGTGATGATTATTACTCTCACATAATTTTCACTGCAGAAGAATCTAAAACATAATCTGTTGAAATGTGCAGTCTATCTGAAGTTTCTTGCATGCTGAGAATATCAAGCATGTGAGGCATTTCTTTGATAGACCTTAGGAAAAAAGTAGGGAGTTAAAACAGACTGAGCCCCATTTTTCACATATGCCCAGCTTTCTTCTCCTGAGTTCTCAGTCTGGGTCCCTTTTGATTCACTAGACTGATCCTAACATTTCCAGAGGATAATTAATAGGACTGTTTCAGACAGCGATATTTCTGTTATTCTTCACCCCTCTTCTCCATTGTGGGTCAAGTCTTGGAGTGTGTCTGTTTATCAAAAAAAATTTCATGAAAAAGGAGGTGGCAGTCTATATTGAATTCTTCTGTCTAGCCGATGATCAATGTCAGAATTACCGCCTCCTCCATCTGATTGTTTGACTGTCTTATCTATGCAGAGCACTGCACAATCCTGTCAGTCTTAGATATTGATCAAAGTGGGTCAAGTTGTCCAGATCTTTGACCATGCATGAGATCAGCTTTCTAATCATAGCCCTGTGGATTTGAAGTGCTTTTGGATGATTCTATGTGTTTTAGAATCTCCCTCCTTTTGAATGTGAAATTGTCATCTAACACTGAAGCATGATTCACTAGTCCTCAGCACAAAGAACTGTCAGGATTCTTTCAGAGATTACAATCATGTATATCACAAAGGATACACGATTGTGTTATTCATATGTGTAATCATCCATAGACTGACTAGAAATAACAGTGGTCTTATTATGCAAACAGCAGTCCATAATATGCAAATGAATATAAACAAAACCAAACACAAACCTCCAGAATAATGTTTACTGATGTGTCCTTAAAAATCCCGTTTTTAAAGCTACATTTTTTTCTGTCTTCTTATAAACGTTGAATAAGACAATAAATGAATGCACAGAAAAGTTTATGCTCTCTTTTGCATTTTTTAAAAGGGACCTCAATATAATCCTATTCAGATTATTTGATTTATATTCTCCCCAGGACATTACTGCCTCCTGGCATCATTATATGCTTGTGTAAGGTTTATATGGTGTCTCTTTTAATTGCTTAAACTAATCTATTCAAGGACTGAAATCTAATGCACACTGGAACAGGCAGCCCATAAATTCCATCCTTCAGATGTGTCCTTGAACATGTGTTTGTCCTGATGAAGAGCAGAAACAAAATAGGAATAATAAAATGAGAAAAAGCTTTTTCAAATAACATATCCAAAAGAAATTCAAAGGCCAAAAGATATTTTGGTTAAAAGGAATAAAAATAAACTGCTCCTTACCCATTCACGTCTCAGAAAGAATCATTCTAATTACATTACAATTGAGACTTCAGGCTACTCTTAAACAATAGTGTGCTATACAAAAGATGATATTGGATCATTAAACATGATCTTAAGAAAATTGATGTAATATAACTTTTTTTTTAAGTATATGACCTCGACTGAGTGCACACATCCTTAACACCTAGGAAGAAAACTAAATTATAATGCATATTTATTTTCTAATCTTGCTTATGCTGATCCACACTGATCATGGAGAGGTCCACCTGAGTATATTGCCAACACACACACACACACACACACACACCCCTTGCAACGCAAGACATCAAATTACTTGAATAAGGTTAGGGGCTTCCCAGGAGGCACTAGTGGTAAAGAACCACTCTGCCAGTGCAGGAGACTTAAGAGATGTCGGTTTGATTCCTGAGTTGGAGAGATCCCCTGGAGGAGGCCACAGCAACTAAAACCAGTATTCTTGCCTGGAGAAACCCCATGGACCAAGGAGCCTTGTGGGCTATAGTCCCTAGGGTCACAAAGTGTTGGATAGCAATTTAGCACACATGCACACACAGAGACTGAAGAGATTTAACACACACACACACACACACACACACACATATACACACAGTTAGTTCTTAGAATTGCTAAAATGTGTCCAAAATCTGGATTCTTTTCCACCTTAAACAGACCAGTCATGTTTTCCTACTAAATACATAAGAATCATCACAGACAGACTGGTAGAAGGAGAATGAGAGACAATTGCTATAAAACCCAGCAAAAAATAACAATTTTTCCCAAAGCACTGTCCACATACAATGCCTATTCTTTTTGTGGGTCTTTGTTTACCTTTTACTGTAATCCAGTGTTAGATACTGAAGGCGAACATAGAAATGGCTTATGTCATGCAAATTAAATTTTTGCAGCCTTTCCTCTGCTTATGAAATTACTGCTGCTACTCTCTGCATCAGGCATATGTGCAATACTTAGTTTTCCTCAATATTCTACAGCGTAGTTTGCAACGAGTCCTGAAATCACTTTGTGGCCTAGTTGTTGAGAAACACAGCTATTTCCAAAAATATCCTTCTGAAATCCTGGTTCACTGTCTCATTTATTTTTCACGAGAATGTTTTGACATCATTCTGATCTCCATTACATTGATATAGAAATTCAAAATCTGGTTTTAGCAAACAAAATGCTCAAGATCAGCATGAGTCACTGGTAGTTATAAAAGACACTTAAGCTTTGTGACTCATTCTTGTCCTTACCATCCTTTCTTTAAAGCAGTAAAATTAGACAAGAAAATAAAACTCATTAGAAGATTGGTCACTATCTTTTCTTTATCCACATTTTATATAAATGTTCATCCAATATCTGGTGAACAAACAAGTGGCCTTGGGGAACTTCCTTATTGTTCATGTAGTATGTCCATCTCCTTACCAACTAATACTCTCTCTAACACTACTGGCTGTAACCATCCCCTTAAACTGCTCTTTTCTTCCCTTGAATTCAGGTCCTTGTTCAAAGAATTGTGGTAATATCAGGGGAATCAGCCCTCTGAGTAGCTCCATGTTTTGTTCTTTCTTGCGGCTTCCTCATGGCATAATAATCCTTGCATCCATCTCTATTTCTAATTACCTTCACTCATGTACTAAAAACTATAGTATCTTTTTAAATTCTCCTTTAGTCTTTTACAAATTTAAAGGTTTATCTTTAAATTTTTACCCCTTCTTATGATGTAAGCTTGTTATAAGCAAGAACAAAAGCAAGCTTCCAAGTAGCAAGACACCACATCATGACTGTTTTATTTTAAAAAATGCTCATGAGATTGGCAAATGTTCCACAGTCAGCTACAAAAAAAGAGAACCTACTTTAGAGGCAAAAGGTCAGACATATTGGAGGTCCTCACAGGGAAATGAAGAGGTGACAGGATGGTTATCTAGAGCAGTGGTTTCAAACTATTTTGCTCATATATCTCACAGTTTAAAAAATAACAGTCAATGCAATATCTGATTTTAAATATATTTTATCTATTCATTTTTTGATCATCAGTTAATTTAGAAAATATAATGTATTTGATATAAAGCTTATTCTAGGAATAGACATGTCATTTTCTTGCTGTTTCCTGCATCTATTTTTGTGTTCAATTGGCAAGTTTGTACTTGGTCCATTTGAAAACAGACACATGAGGATTGCTGACCATGTGTACATGCATGCAAAGTCACTTCAGTCATGTCCAGCTCTTTGGGTAGCCCACCGAGGATACAAAAATGTAGACCATGGGATTCTCCAGGCAAGCATACTGGAGTGGGTTGCCATGCCTTTGTCCAGGGGATCGTCCCTGACCCAGGGATGGAACCTTTGTCTCCTGTACTGACAGGCAAGTTCTTTACCACTAGCACCACCTAGAAAGCCTGAGGATTACTTTAACGGCAATAGGATAATATAACCATTATTCTATGGAACAGAAGTGTGGAAACTAATGCATGATACCTTACAGTGAATTCAAATGTGTGATTAAAGAAACTACTGCTGATTTTTCCATGTTATGGTTCTCCTACTTTCCCTCAGATTGCCTCAAAAAGGTGACTATGACCACAGTGACCTTGGTGACGTGGGTGTGATTGGTGATTGGAATCTCAATCCATACATTAAATTTTAGAAGATTAAACTTTATTTTCTTCAAGAAAAAATAAACTTGGATTCTAATACTTATCCCATACTATAATTTGTCATTTCAACTATCCTTGGGTGACTGTGCTTCCCACTTTGGAGACTACTGATATACAGGCACAGCTATAAGGGATGATAAAGAAAACCTTATTTCTAATTTCCCTAAGCCAGCCCCACTCTTCCTCCTTGTCTACTCACAACCCCTTTCATAAGGCCATCCTGATGCCTGCCTTTTCCAACTTCCTACTCTAAGCTCCAGGCTTGAGATGAGGAAGCCTTGACTCATCTGTATAGAAATTGAATTAGATAAGCAACAGGGAAATTATCATCCAGAATGAAGGGAAAAACAGTCCTGGCATCCCATTTGAACTCCTGAAAGCATTTTCCCACATAACAGCAATGTATTTGTAACATTCTGTAAGCCTTTTCTTTAGATAATTTATGAACGAATTGTTTGTGGGCCAGCCTATTCACCTAACTTCTTAAAATACATTGTTTCAGTAGTAAAATGGCTTTCTAATTTTAAATAATTGATCTTAACAACACATTTTGGAAACAAAACCCATTCATAAATGACAAATTGCGCGTGTAGAGATTTTTCAGCTCTTATGCCATCTAGAGTCTAAAGGACTTCTAAAGTGAAATTTTACATTGTGAGGTTTAATTATGAGTGACTGAACACACAGTAAAGGGTGAACTATTCACCTTATCTGCAACAGTGTTGTGACATAACGTGGTTTAAATAAGACAGTTTTAACCACATAGTAGTTAAATGACTTTTTATATGACACTAATAAAAGCCTGTCTGATGTTAGATACTCTTAGGCTTTTACTCTTTTGTTTATTTTGAGAATATTAATCATTGTACTAAACTAATAAAAGAAAATTGTGGGTTTAAAATTTCCATTACAAAGTTGGTATCTTTTTCCATGAACCAGCGTGATCAATCTCACTCTATTCTCATGGAGTTTATAATGAGCAAAAGAGACATGAGATAAGCGAGGCTATGGAAAGTAAGGTATGAATCACCTTGAATTACTGAACCATAACCATCAGAATTATTTCTGATACCATGAAGATTTCTTGGTTGAAGAGATACAAATAAAATATAAATTTAGGGAGAGAGAGAAACAGACAATCCATTGTAATGTCAGATATCTCAATATAACTTTTAGGGTAAGAATTAATAATACTGCTGGTACTGACTCAGTACTCCTTGTTAGACAAAGTGTGTGCTAATACACTACAGTAATATCCGACTCTTTGTGACCCTATGGACTGTAGTCCATTAGGCTTCCCTATCCATGGGATTATCCAGGCAAGAATACTGGAGTGGTCTGCTATTTCCCCCTCCAAGGGATCATCCCTGACCCCGGGGTCAAATCCACATCTCCTGCAATGGCAGGCGGGTTGTTCACCACTAGTGCCACCTGTGTGGAGTTACCAAAAATTATCTCATTCTGTGGACAGGAAAACAAAAGCTCAGAAAAGTTAAGTAGCTTGTCCAGGGACATGTAGCAAGCTGAGTATGTTTCAACCACTATGTTGATATGGGAAAACTATTATTTAGGAAACTGAAAGTTATTTCTGAGAAGTTTGAACAATTTTAGTCAAACTGAATGTTTTATTAGAGCAATAATTATAAGGTGGAAAGTAGGTAGGTGAAAGAAGGGACAAAGAAATTAAAGAATCACTCAACAGGCACTTCTATATTTATTAATGTTCTCATTCAGCAAACCTTTATCAAATGCACACTATGTGCCAGGAACTGAAAAAAAAATGATGTACTTGACCTTGTGGGGATCCTCGTAAAGGAAATAGAAATAATTACAATAAGCCATGGTAAGAGGAAATGTATTTATATACCAAGTACTATGATATCATCTCCCTCCAAAAGCAACTTTACAGTGAATAAAAAGTAGTATATTTCTAAGTTAAACTGTGTGGAAGAGCAATTCAGCAATCAGTGAGATATAGTTAATCACATGAATTAGTCTCTAAGAGGTGAGTTTTTGCTACATTTTTTAAAAAAAGAATGAGCAATTGAGATTGTCAGAGAAAAAGGAAGTGTTGAGGAAAAAAAAAACAAACCAGCATTTCTTTTAAAAGGGCATTTGCAAAGTGAGACAGGAGATATTTTGCTTGCTTTGGGGGGAAATATGCAAATTGACTATTAACCACTGTCTATGTCAATCAGTCTATTGGATATTTTTCGATCCTAAAATCCACCTACTAGAAAATTGCATTTCAGTTACAAGGAATTGTTTATCTCCTTTTCAAAAATGTTAAACACTGGAAGAAAGCATGTTGACTATTCATCTTAAAGCATTAGCAGAAAGAAATGTGTAGATGATATAGTACTCATTTATAGAATGGTCAATCTAAGGAACATACAAACTAGAGATGTATTTAAAGTTCCACTCTGTGGCTTTTCTATGGGTCTAATTTGAGAAGGCCTTTATAGGCCCTTTGGCTAAAACATTTCCCTCTATGAAATCTCTCAGTGCCAGAAATATTACCAGCAAAATAATTCTTTGAGTTTCAAATGATTTCTGATTTCACAATTAAACTATAGATTCCCCCAGTCAAGAAACACACCTTATTCCCATGTATACAGTATTTTACTGGGGATGGCAATTAAGTAAAGCCAACCAAACCTCAAGACCAATATGGACAATAGGAATCAATATTTTAGGCAAGGCTAAGTTTGGGAGCAAATTCCAACCTTAAGGGGTAGCCCAAAGCAATACAAGCTGTCATTTTTCATTTGTATGACCTTTATCCAGACCAAGAGATTACATTTTTATCTGTAGTCAAATAAGAGAAGCAGAACAAATATGATGTGCTGAAGAGAGTTTATTTTACCTTTGTTTCTACCTGTAGAATTTAAATACTTCCATTTATATACTTTCCCTTAATATTTCCCAAAGTAAATACTTCCATTTAAATACTTCCCAAATTCTAAAAAGCAGACATTGCTTTTCATTTAAATACTTCTATTTAAATACTTCCCAAATTCTGAAAAGCAGACATTGGCCCCAAACTCCATTGACCCAAACAGATAACTTGTCATGTTTAAATTGTTTTGGGGGAGCATCATTTTCCTTTATTCATTGAAAACTATGATAGACTAGGAGTGCGTCATTTTATTTCTGATTCTATTAATAAGTTTCTGAGATCATTATACTTCCCCTTAGACAACAATTAATATTTTATTCTTCTTAAATAGTATACATCTCTGTATATCTTCAGCATATATATTAGCTATATGCTTGACAAACTGGAGAATCTTATCTAATTTTCATAGGAGGAAGGAAAATCTGGCTTGCTTGAAGTTGAGAGTACAGTGATGACAGCCTATATGCCAGTTTCACAGCCCTACAGCCTGAGTCATAGGCTCTACTTTGAACGTCAGCATATGGCTGGAGAATCATACCAGCAGGAAAGCGTGGCAGTGCCCAGATCACAGCTGCAGGCACACAAATAAAGTTTTGATGCTGGTATCCATATCCCTCTTTCTCATCAACAACAGAAAGGGTGACTACTTAAGATTCTGTTGTCTTAAAGGTTTTATTAAGTTATTGCTCAAGGTAGAAAAGGGATATTATTGTCTACATATGTTTGCCAGAATCATGCAGCTTCTCTATTTTGGCTTTCCTAGCAGGTGTCTCTTTAAGTACTTATTCTAAATGGAACACAACTGGGAGACATCAGAAAGGGCACTGTTGACAACTGTCATAGCAGGTTCCAGCTTGACTGGTAAGCGAGCAGAAGGTCTCTCTCCAGAGTACTTCAGATCATCCTAATAGCAGCATCATTTCCACCAGGAAACCAGCTTCTACCAGAAAGGAGTGCTGGGAAATAGTGCTTCTGGTGAAATCTGATTTCCTTATTGGAAATGGGCCATGCGACCAGATTTCCTACAGAAAATATCTATGGCGAAATTTAAAAAATTTTTAAAGGCAAAATTGCAATTTTTGAAGAAAGCACATAATCCGGATAGATGTCAATAATGATAAGTGAAAATATCCTAAATTAATCTTTGTTCATTCCTGTTGAACCTTTAATGTAATCTAAATCTTTTCATAACATAAATAGAATGAAAACCTCAAGCTTTCCAACTTTTTTGTTAAACTAACACATTAAAGACTAACCTATCAAATATAAGAAAGATGATTTAGGTGTATACATTCAAATATTTGACATTTTAAGTTTTTGTCTTTTATTATTATTTTCATTAGTTTTTAATTTCTGTTGTTGCTCTTATCAACCACAGAGAAAAGGAACTTATTTTCAGATTCTGAAATATGAGTCAATTTTAAATAATTGTCAGGTAGAGCTGGTAAGATATTTTGGTAAGGTTTCTCTGCAGATCAACAGTGAGGGAAAAAAAATGGATTTTCATCTTGCTTAGGATTATCCATCTGCAAAATAAAAGCTACTGTAATTTCTGCATGATTATAAGAAAATAGATAACATTACCTACCATACTATATTACAAATTTCTGAAAGTCATCTATTATTTATAAAGCAAATTTTATCCTGAAATATTAGCATATGTTCCATTTAAAATTTTCCACATCCTTTTTCCTACTAAAGAGGTTTTCTGTATAAAAGTGAATCATAGATAAGACACCCATACATATATAACTTTTTTCTTAATTTAAGCTATTATTTTCGATGAGAATATATATGTACAGCTACTTAAGCTCTAAGGGCCAGACACCATATATATTTATATTTATAAAAGTTACATAAAATTATATTTTACTTTTATAGTAAGGTTACGTTTTACTCAACATCCATATTTGGTTACCAAAGAATGATCTTTGTTTGGTTGGTTTTGGCTATTTGCTACATGTTATAAGTGTTGAACTGATATTAAATGTCCTAGTCAGAGCAAAAGGATTGAAGTCTACTAAAAAAATAAAACTACTTTTGGAGTCTTTTGGACTCTGTGGGAGAGGGCGAGGGTGGGATGATTTGGAAGAATGGCATTGAAACATGTATAATATCATATATGAAATGAATCGCCATTCCAGGTTCGAAGCATGATACTGGATGCTTGGGGCTGGTGCACTGAGACGACCCAGAGGGATGGTACGGGCAGGCGGGGAACACGTGTATACCTGTGGCGGATTCATGTTGATGTATGGCAAAGCCAATACAATATTGTAAAGTAATTAACTTCCAATTAAAATAAATAAATTTATATCTAAAAATAAACAAATAAATAAAACTACAAACCTTGGAAATTTTACTGTCCCTAAAATTTCAGTTCATTCAGTTGCTCAGTGTCCAACTCTTTGCGACCCCATGGACTGCAGCATGCCAGGCTTCCCTGTCCAACACCAACTCCCGGAGCTTACTCAAACTCATGTTCATTGAGTCGGTGATGCCATCCAACCATCTCATCCTCTGTCGTCCACTTCTTGCTTTTTCAATCTTTGCCACAATCAGGGTTTTTTCAAATGAGTCAGCTCTTCGCATCAGGTGGCCAAACTATTGGAGTTTCAGCTTCAACATCAGGCCTTTCAATGAATATTCAGGACTGATTTCCTTTAGGATGACTGGTTGGATCTCCTTGCAGTCCAAGGGATTCTCAAGAGTTTTCTCCAACACTACAGTTCAAAAGCATCAATTCTTTGGTGTTCAGCTTTCTTTATAGTCCAACTCTCACATCCATACATGACTATTGAAAAACCATATCTCTGACTAGACGGACCTTTGTTGGCAAAGTAATGTCTCTACTTTTTAATAAGCTGTCTAGGTTGGTCATAGCTTTTCTTCTGAGGAGCAAGTGTCTTTTAATTTCATGGCTGCAGTCAGTATCTGGGGTGATTTTGGAGCCCCAAATAATAAAGCCTCTCACTGTTTCCATTTTTCCCCATATCTTTGCCATGAAGTGATGACACCAGAATCCATTATCTTAGTTTTAAGCCAACTTTTTCACTCTCCTCTTTCTCTTTCATCAAGAGGCTCTTTAGTTTTTATTTGTTTTCTGCAATAAGTTTGTTGTCATCTGCATATCTGAGGTTAATGATATTTATGCCAACAATCTCGATTCCAGCTTGTACTTCATCCAGTCCAGCATTTCTCATGATGTACTCTGCATATAAGTTAAATAAGCAGGGTGACAATATACAGCCTTGACAGACTCCTTGCCCAGTTTGGAAGCAGCCTGTTGTTCCACGTCCATTTCTAACTGTTGCTTCTTCACCTACATACAGACTTCTCAGGAGGCAGGTCAGGTGGTCTGGTATTCCAATCATTTTAAGAATTTCCCAGTTTGTGGTGATCCACACTGTCAAAAGCTTTGGCATAGTCAATAAAACTGAAGTATATCTTTTCCTGGAACTCTCCCGCTTTTTCGATGATCCAACAGATGTTGGTAATTTGATCTCTCATTCCTCTGACATCTAAATCCAGCTTGAACTTCTGGAAGTTCATTGTTCATGTACTGTTGAAGCCTGGCTTGGAGAATTTTGAACATAAATGTCGGGAGCCACGTTACCTTACTAGCGTGTGAGATGAGTGCAATTTTGCAGTAGTTTGAGCATTCTTTGGCATTGCCTATCTTTGAGATTGGAATGAAAACTGACCTTTTCCAGTCCTATGGCCACTGCTGGGCTTTCCAAATTAGCTGGCATATTGAGTACAGCACTTTCACAGCATCATCTTCCAGGATTTGAAATTGCTCAACTGGAATTCCATCACCTCCACTAGCTTTGTTCGTATTGATGCTTTGTAAGGCCCACTTGACTTCACATTCCAGGATATCTGGCTCTAGGTTGGTGATCATACCACCATGCTTATCTGGGTCATGAAGATCTTTTTTGTATTGTTCTTCAGTGTAATGTTGCCACCTCTTCTTAAATCTTTTGCTTCTGTTAGGTACATACAATTTCTGTCTTTTATTGAGCCCATCTTTTCATGAAATGTCCCCTTGCTACCTTAATTTTGTTGAAGAAATGTATAGTCTTTCCCATTCTATTGTTTTCCTCTGTTTCTTTGCACTGATCACTGAGGAAGGCTTTCTTATCTATCCTTGCTATTTTTTGGAACTCTGGACTCAAATGGGCATATCTTTCTTTTTCTCCTTTGCCTTTTGCCTCTCTTCTTTTTATAGCTATTTGTAAGGCCTCCTCAGACAAACCATTTTGCCTTCCTGCATTTCTTTTTCTTGGTGATGGTCTTGATCCCTGCCTTCTATACAATGTCACAAACCTCCATTCATAGTTCTTCAGACACTCTGTCCAGAAGATCTTATCCCTTGAGTCAATTTCTCACTTCCACTCTATAATTATAAGGGATTTGATTCAGGTCATACCTGAATGGTCTAGTGGTTTTTCCCTACTTTCTTCAATTTAAGTCTGAATTTGGCAATAAGGAGTTCATGATCTGAGCCACAGTCAGCTCCCAGTCTTTTTTTTTTTTTGCTGACTGTGTAAAGCTTCTCCATCTTTGGTGCAAAGAATACAATCAATCTGATTTTGCTATTGACCAACTAGTGATGTCCATATGTAGAGCCTTCTCTTGTGTTGTTAGAGGAGTGTGTTTGCTATGACCAGTGCTTTCTCTTGGCAAAATTCTGTTAGCCTTTGCCCTGTTTCATTCTGTACTCCAAGGCCAAATTTGCCTGTTACTCCAGGTATATCTTGACTTCCTTTTATGCATTCCATTCCCCTATAATGAAAAGGACATCTTTTGGGGGTGTTAGCTCTAGAAGGTCATGCAGGTCTTCACAGGACTGATCAACTTCAGCTTCTTCAGCATTACTGGTCAGGGCATACACTTGGGTTACTGTGACATTTAATGGTTTGCTTGGAGATGAACAGAGGTCATTCTGTCATTTTCAAGTACTGCATTTTGAATACTTTTGTTGACTATGGTGACTAGTCCATTCCTTCTAAGGGATTCTTGCCCACAGTGGTAGATACAATGGTATCTGAGTTAAATTCACCCATTCCAGCCTGTTTTAGTTCACTGATTCCTAAAATTTCAGTGTTCACTCTTGCCATTTCCTGTTTGACCACTTCCAATTTACCTTGATTAATGGACCTAGCATTCCAGGTACCTATGCAATATTGCTCTTTACAGCATCAGACTTGACTTCCATCACCAGTCACATCCACATCTGGGTGTTGTTTTTGCTTTGCCTCCATTTATTCATTTTTTCTGAAGTTATTTTTCCACTGATCTTGCGTAGCATATTGGGTACCTACCAACCTGAGGAGTTAATCTTTCAGTGTCCTATCTTTTTGCCTTTTCATACTGTTCATGAGATTCTCAAGGCAAGAATCCTGAAGTGGTTTGTCAATCCCTTCACCAGTGGACCACGTTTTGTCAGAACTCTCCACCAGACCCATCTGTCTTGTGTGGCCCTACATGGCATGGCTCCTAGTTTCACTGAGTTAGACAAAGCTATGCTCCATGTCATCAGACTGGTTAGTTTGCTGTGGTTTGGTTTGCATTCTGTCTGCCCTCTGGTGGAGAAAGATAAGAGGCTTATGAAGCTTCATGATGGGAGAGACTGACTGAGAGGGAAACTGGGTTTTGTTCTGATGGGTGGAGCCATGTTCAGTAAGTCTTCAATCCAATTTTTCTGTTGATGGGTGGGGCAGTGTTCCCTCCCTGTTATTTGACCTGAGGCCAAACTACAATGGAGGTAATGGGGATAATGGCAGCCTCCTTCAAAAAGTCCCATCCAGGCACTGCTGCACTCAGTGTCTCCAAACCTGCAGCAGAGCCCCACCGACCCACGCCTCTGCTGGAGACTCTGGACGCTCACAAGCAAGTCTGGGTCAGTCTTGTGGGGTTTCACTGCTTCTTTCAATCTATAGACTTACAATCTATGTAAAAATGGACCTTAGTAAATTTTCTTAGCATTATGTCCTTTTCTGACTTATGTAACCTAATTCCTCTGTGTGGATTCCAGTGAAAGAGTAAGACTTCACATCCCAATTAAATCATTGAGAAAATAAAAACTATTTGACAGAAATCTTCTCATATTGTATCCAAGAAGTCTCTACATCTACGTGGTTTTTAAGTCTCTTTTCCATCCCTGGGTTGGGAAGATCCTCTGGAGAAGGAAATGGCAACCCACTCCAGTATCCTTGCCTGGAAAATCTCATGGAGAGAGGAACCTGGTGGATTGCAATCCATGGGGTCACAAAGAGTCCGGCACGACTGAGCAGCTAACACACACACAGCTCATTAATAATGGTGGATATATCTTCTTTCCTATCAAAAACTGATAGAACCATCTTTTTGGAACCAAGTCCCACCTCCAAGCCTTCTTAAACACTTCTTTCCTCTGAATCTTAAGCATCCTTCTCTTAATCATTATTCCAGCAACATACAACATTCCATAGTGACTCTCATTTTAAAACAGACACAACCAATTGTTTTTCACTCCACATTTCCATCAAAATATTTTCCACTTTTTCTTCTCTGAATCATGTTCCAAGGTCTTGCAAGAATCACTTGTTTTTCTGATCAGATTTCCCCACCCTTATAATTTCAAAATCTACGTATCTAAGACTACCAATAATCTACATGTCTCTCAAATCAGATGGATACTTTACAGTGCTCCTTTCACACAGTTAACCATAATATACTTGAATCTCTACCATCACCTTCCCTTCCCTCTCCCCTCACTTTCTCTCTCTCTTTTTTATTTTTTACACTCACCACCTACTAGTTATTTTCTCCTAGCCCTCGACCTGGCTCAGGTTCAATCTCTGGGTCCAACAGATCCCCAGGAGAAGGAAATGGCAACCCACTCCAGTACTCTTGCCTGGAAAATTCCATGAACAGAGGAGCCTGGTAGGCTACAGGCCATGGGGTCACAAAGAGTCAGACACAACTGAGTGGCTTCTCTTTCTTTCCTTTCTTTCAACCTGTATCTCTTTGATTTTCTTTTCTATCTCAGTTCCTTTTATTAACTACTGACTACTGAAGGCTTATTAGCTCAGCTTGGTGTACTTCTTTCATTTTTCCAAAAAGGTGATATCTTCTATTCATGTTGCTTTAGTACCACTTATTTGACAGGATATCCACATTAATATATACATTAGATATCATACAGCATCACAACACTATATATATTATAGTGTGTGTGTGTGTGTATGTGTGTGTGTGTGTGTATGAGAAGGAAATGACAACCCACTCCAGTGTTCTTGCCTGGAGAACCCCAGGGACGGGGGAGCCTGGTGGGCTGCCGTCTATGGGGTCTCACAGAGTCGGACACGACTGAAGCGACTTAGCAGCAGCATATATATATATACCTTTAACACTACATAAGTTCAATTCAGTCATTCAGTCATGTCCAACTCTTTGAGACACCATGGACTGCAGCATGCCAGGCCTCCCTATCCATCACCAACTACCAGAGTTTGCTCAGACTCATGCCAATTGAGTCAGTGATGCCATCCAAACATCTCATCCTCTGTCCCTTCCATCTTTCCCAGCATCAGGGTCTTTTCAAATGAGTCAGCTCTTCACATCAGGTGGCCAAAGTATTGGAGTTTCAGCTTCAACATCAGTCCTTCCAATGAATATTCAGGACTGATTTCTTTTATGATGGACTGGTTGAGTGTCCTTGCTGTCCAAGGGACACTCAAGAGACTTTTCCAACACCACAGTTCAAAAGCATCAATTCTTCAGTGATCAGCTTTCTTTATACTCCAATTCTTACATCCATACATGACTATTGGAAAAACCATAGCCTTGACTAGACAGATATTTGTTGGCAAAGTAATCTCTGCTTTTTAATATGCTGTCTAGGTTGATCATAACTTTTCTTCCAAGGAGTAAGCATCTTTTAATTTCATGGCTGTAATCACCAGCTGCAGTGATTTTGGAGCCCCCCCAAAATAAAGTCTGATACTGTTTCCACTGTTTCCCCATCTGTTAGCCATGAAGTGATGGGACCAGATGCCATGATCTTCGTTTTCTGAATGTTGAGCTTTACGACAACTTTTTCACTCTCCTCTTTCTCTTTCATCAAAAGGCTCTTTAGTTCTTCACTTTCTGCCATAAGGGTGGTGTCATCTGCATATCTGAGGTTATTGATATTTATCCCGGCAATCTTGATTCCAGCTTGTGCTTCTTCCAGCCCAGTGTTTCTCATGATGTATTCTGCATATAAGTTAAATAAGCAGGGTGACAATATACAGTCTTGACATACTCCTTTTCATATCTGGAACCAGTTTGTTTTTCCATGTCCAGTTCTAAGTGTTGCTTCTTGACCTGCATACAGATTTCTCAAGAGGCAGATCAGGTGGTCTGGTATTCCCATCTCTTTCAGAATTTTCCACAGTTTATTGTGATCCACATAGGCAAAGCTTTGGCTTTGTGTGTGTGTGTGTGTGTGTATATATACATATGTGTATGTGTAAATATATGTATATATTCTGGAGGAGGACATGGCAACCCACTACAGTATTCCTGCCTGGAGAATCCCCATGGACAGTGAAGCCTGAAGGGCAACAGTCCATAGGGTCGCAAAGAGTCAGGCATGACTGAAGTGACTTAACACAAACACACATGTGTGTGTGTGTGTGTATGTGTGTGTATGGGGTTCCCTAATGCTCAAATGGTGAAGAATCTGCCTGCAATGCAGGATACCCTAGTTCAATCCCTGGTTTGGGAAGATTCCCTGGAAAAGGGCATGGTAACCCAGTCCATTATTCTTGCTTGAAGAATTATGGACAGAGGAGCTTGTCCATGGGATCACAAATAGTTGGATATGACTGAGTGACTAACACTTTCACTTCCATATACATATATATATATATATATACCTACACACATGCATCTTTACATTTATCATCTACTTAACTTCCTTTCCTTCTAACAGTTTATTTTTAATCTCATTTTTTAATCTCAAGAAATTGCAATGCTTTGGAGGCACTCTTACATCATCTCTCTCACCAGCCTCATCTAATTGATCAAGAAGTGATCTTAGTCACGTCACACATACACACACACATCCTCCATCTCCACAGTCCAAGTCCAGGTTCACTTCATATAAAACAGTCAGTGTAATCCTATAAAAGTATAAGAAGATTATATAATTTATATGAAAGATTTTTTATTTAAAATAAAGATTTATTACCTTGGTCAATATATTTTTATGGATTCTAACCATTTCAATTACTGTCCTGTGTTCTTGAATTTTCTATTCATCTTCTTTCTATAGAACATTTTTTCTCCTATAGAACAATTTTTCTGATTTTCTGTAAATGAAGTTCCACTATCCTTTTTCATCTCCTCTATTTTTCCATCAAGACATTATCATAATCTGTCATCATATATTCTTTGTGTCCTCACTTATTTCAAATTTTATTAATCAGTAACTTTTAAGAAGCATGCTAAGTCGCTTCAGTCGTGTCTGACTCTGTGCGACCCCATAGACAGCAGCCCACCAGGCTCCCCCATCCCTGGGATTCTCCAGGCAAGAACACTGGAGTGGGTTGCCATTTCCTTCTCCAATGCATGGAAGTGAAAAGTGAAAGTCAAGTCACTGAGTCGTCTCCAACTCTCAGCGACCCCATGGACTGTAGCCTACCAGGCTCCTCTGTCCATGGGATTGTCCAGGCAAGAGTACTGGAGTGGGGTGCCATTGCCTTCTCCAAGCATAAAAATCATTTTTATGCATATTTATGTGAAGTTATACTTTCTTTAAACTTTATATCCTGTCCCTTACTTAATACTTGGCACTCAGTAGGTATTTAATACATGTTTGCCAAATAAACAAATATTTTAGCAAAGCCCTTCAACAGTAAGGACCATTAGGGTGAAATTCAGTATAAATCTGGAACAAAATAAACAAATAAGGCATAAAAACACAAATGTGAATTCCAAGCTGTTTTATAAGCTATATTGGTTCCATCATAGTCAGCCTTTGTACAACGCTTATTAAAGCAAGCTCCATGTGTTTTGCTATTAGCAGTCTATTTTAAACATGTGCAATGTGCTAGGTGTTATATCTATTAACAGGATATAGCAGAATATATAAAGTACTGACTTTAAAGATATTTTCAGAATAGAGTAAAATAAGACTAAGACATAAAAAAGATTAAAATCTTGTTATATAAAAATATATATTAGAAAAAGATTTACTTTTTCTTCATCAGTATTATAATTACTTACTTAAAAAACTGATCCACTGAAACATTGATTTCTTATCTCTTATTAAAAATCCTATTTAAAATCCTATTAATTATACTATTTCTTATAGGGGACTGGAAAGCAAAAGTAGGAAGTCAAATATACTCGGAGTAACGGCAAATTTGGCCTTGGAGTACAGAATGAAGCAGTGCAAAGGCTAACAGACTTTTGCCAAGAGAACACACAGGTCATAACAAACACCCTCTCCAACAACACAAGAGAAGACTCTACACATGGACATCACCAGATGGCCAACACCAAAATCAGATTGATCATATTCTTTGCAGCCAAAGATAGAGAAGCTCTATACAGTCAGCAAAAATAAGACTTGGAGCTGACTGTGGCTCAGATCATAAACTCCTTATTGCCAAATTCAGACTTAAATTGAAGAAAGTAGGGAAAGCCACCAGACCATTCAGGTATGACCTAAATCAAATCCCTTAGGATCAAATCCCTTACAATCATATAGTAGAAGTGAGAAACAGAATTAAAGGACTAGATCTGATAGACAGAGCGCTTAATGTACTATGGACAGAGGTTTGTGACATTGTACAGGAGACAGGAATCAAGACTATCCTCAAGAAAAAGAAAAGTAAAAAAGCAAAATGGCTGTCTGAGGAGCCTTACAAATAGCTGTAAAAAGAAGAGAAGTGAAAAGCAAAGTAGAAAAGGAAAGATACACCCATTTGAATGTAGAGTTTCAGAGAATAGTAAGGAGAGATAAGAAAGCCTTCCTCAGTGATCATTGCAAAGAAATATAGGAAAACAATAGAATGGGAAAGACTATAGAGATCTCTTCAAGAAAATTGGAGATACCATGGGAATATTTAGGCAAAGATGGGCTCAATAAAAGACAGAAATTGCATGTACCTCACAGAAGCAGAAGATATTAAGAAGAGGTGGCAAGAATATACAGAAGAACTGTACAACAAAATTCTTCACAACCCAGATAATCATGATAGTATGATCATTCACCTAGAGCCAAACATCCTGGAATGTGAAGTCAAGTGGGCCTTAGGAAGCAGCACTACAAACAAAACTAGTGGAGGTGATGGAATTCCAGTTGAGCTATTTCAAATCTTAAAAGGTGGTGCTGTGAAAGTGCTGCAATCAATATGCCAGCAAATTTGGAAAATTCAGCAGTGGCCACAGGACTGGAAAAGGTCAGTTTTCATTCCAATCCCAAAGAAAGACAAAGCCACAGAATGCTCAAACTATGGCATAATAGCACTCATCTCACATGCTAGTAATTTTCAAAATCCTCCAAGCCTGACTTTAGCAATACGTGAACTGTGAACTTCCAGATGTTCAAGCTGGTTTTAGAAAAGGCAGAGAAACCAGAGATCAAATTGCCAACATCTGCTGGATCATCAAAAAAGCGAGAGAGTTCCAGAAAAACATATATTTCTGCTTTATTGACTATGCCACAACCTTTGACTGTGTGGATCACAATAAACTGTGGAAAATTCTGAAAGAGATGGGAATACCAGACCACCTGACCTGCCTCTTGAGAAATCTGTATACAGGTCACAAAGCAACAGTTAGAACTGGACGTGGAACAACAGATTGGTTCCAAATAAGAAAAGGAGTATGTCAAGGCTGTATATTGTCACCCTGCTTATTTAACTTATATGCAGATTACATCATGAAAAACGCTGGGCTGGATGAATCACAAGATCAAATGAAGATTGCCAGGAGAAAAATCAATAACCTCAGAAATGCAGATGACACCACCCTTATGGCAGAAAGTGAAGAAGTACTAAAGATCCTCTTGATGAAAGTGAAAGAGGAGAGTGAAAAAGTTGGCTTAAAGCTCAACATTCAGAAAACAAAAGATCATGGCATCCAGTCCCATCACTTCATGGTAAATAGATAGGGAAACAGTGGAAACAGAGACAGACTTTATTTTGGGGGGCCCCAAAATCACTGCAGCTGGTGATTACAGCCATGAAATTAAAAGATGCTTATTCCCTGGAAGAAAATTATGCCAACCTAGACAGCATATTAAAAAACAGAGATGTTACTTTGCCTACAACTGTCTGTCTAGTCAAGGCTATTGTTTTTCCAGTAGACATGTATGGATGTAAGAGTTGGACTATAAAAAAAGCTGAGAGCCAAAGAATTGTTTTTGAACTGTGGTGTTGGAGAAGACCCTTGAGAGTGCCTTGGACAGCAAGGAGATCGAACCAGTCCATCCGAAAGGAAATCAGTCCTGAATATTCATTGGAAGGACTGATGTTGAAGCTGTAACTCCAATACTTTGGCCACCTGATGCAAGAACTGACTCATTTGAAATGACCCTGATGCTGGGAAAGATTGAAGGTGGGAGGAGAAGGGGATGACAGAGGATGAGATGGTTTTATGGCATCACCAACTCGATGGACATGAGTTTGAGTAAACTCTGGTAGTTGGTGATGGACTGGGAGGCCTAGCATGCTGCAGTCCATGGGGTGGCAGAGTCAGACATGACTGAGTGACTGAACTGAAGTGAGCTGACAAATAGGAAAAAAAAAAAATTCCCTGGTTGTAATTTTTTAATAAAATTCCTGGTATTTTATAAATTACAGCTTTCTACTTCCTGAATGCAATATACGTCCATCTAGTTTCTTGATTTGTCATTATGCTAATTAGGGTAGAGATTATATGAGATAGATAAGATTCATAATGGAAAATTTGGCCAATAGTAACTTATTTGCCAGTAACAATAAGAAATTCTTTATATTAACTCCTTTAAAACACATACTTTCCTATAGAATGTGCTCCCAAAATATATAAAAAATCCAGAATTACACAAGGTATATAAAAGTAGACATGGGTATTAGGATCTAAAAGTACATTATAATTCAATATCTGGTCATAAATATAGGATTGAAGTTGGTCTCTTTTCTATTCTGGTTGCTGCTGCTGCTAAGTTGCTTCAGTCGTGTCCGACTCTCTGCAACTCCATAGATGGCAGCCCACCAGGCTCCGCCATCCTTGGGATTCTCCAGGCAACAACACTGGAGTGGGTTGCCATTTCCTTCTCCAATGCATGCATGTGAAAAGTGAGAGTGAAGTCGTTCAGTCGTATCCGACTCTTCATGACCCCATGGACTACAGCCTACCAGGCTCCTCTATCCATGGGATTTTCCAGGCAAGAGTACTGGCTTGTGTTGCCATTGCCTTCTCCCCTACTCTGGTTAAGTTGGTTAAATATATGAAAGCTGTCTTCCAGGCCTGTCCGTACCCAGGGTCTCTTGGAAGGCGACCAGACTATCTACTTACCCATCTACCTACTCCTCAGAAATGTCTTAGATTATCTTTACCACCTCTATCAAAACTGGTCTGCTCTGAGCACCATTCCACCAAACCCTGCCTTGTAAAGAAACATTGATTCTGTAGGCTTTAAGCAGAAAATCTGGGAAAAAAAAAAAACACTTGACATTCTGTAATGTCCCCCACAGTATTTCTTTCCTAATTTCAAACAAAAAATATTCTATAAGCTGTTTTTTATTAATAACCATGTTAACTGCTGATCATGTACATTTATATACATTCCATTGCATGTTCCATTATTTGAAAAGTGAATTTTTCATTGAGACTTTAAAAAGTTTATAAAGTTAACAAAGGATAAAAATTAGCTTATTGGACAAAAAGAGACAAACTTATTCATGTTTATCAGTTAAGATTTCTCTAAAATTCCTGAAAAAGGAGTCGTTCACCTAGAGGGGTAGGGTCCCACTCAATGTAGAAGCGTGTAGTTGGAAACAAATGATTTTACTGGTTTTTCCAGCTCTTTTTCAGCAACTTTAGATTCATGGAGATATTTCATGCATGTGACAAGTCAAGTAAGGTAAATTCAACCTTTTTCCTTTCTTGCATATGTCAAATCATATGGGAGCTTTATGCTCCTCTTTTGCTTTCCTGAAATGAGCTGTTCTCTCTTCACATAATTGCTTTTAAATTAGATGGTATGAAGATCATAACTTTGAAGTCAGATAGGTATGACTTTACATCTTCTTGGTAAAGTTTACCAGTTTCCTCATTTTTAAAATAGCAGCAATATCTACCTAATGGGCTGTTGAAAGGTTTAAGTGAGATCTTAGATGCCCTCAAAAATTATTCACTCATTTATCCAGGATTTACCACATAGTAGTCATTATGCTGTTTCTGTCTCTTACTTTCAGGTTTTTACATGGATAAATTGTCCAAATGCTTAAGTAGAAGAATGTACATCTATTTGCAACATCTAGCATGCTTCAATTTCTTTATTGATATTAAAGAGTGATTTCTAAAATGGGTGTTTTCAGACTTTTTTTTAAGCCAGTGGTTCCTTGCAACTTTGTAGTACATGACCAACTACACTTCATAGATACTGACAGATTGCTGTGGTTGTGTGTGTCTACATATAAATATAAAGTGATAGTTTTATTACATGAACAATTTCTCTAATACTAAATCCAGTTCTGACCTCTACCTGTGACAGTCAATAGTATCAATTGCAGTCAGTACCAGTCAATCCTAAAGGACTTCAACCCTGAATACTCACTGGAAGGACTGATACTGAAGCTCCAATACTATGGCCACCTGATGCAAAGGACTGACTCTTTGGAAAGGATCCTGATGCAAGGAAAGATTGAAGGCAAAAGCAGAAATGAGTGGTAGAGGATGAGAAGTTTAGATGTCTTCAGCGACTCAATGGACATGAATTTGAGCAAACTCTGAAAGATAGTAAAGGACAGAGGAACCTGGCATGCAGCAACCCATGACGTCACAAAGAGTTGGACACGACTTATTAACCAAAAAATGATGACAACAACATCTATCTATCTATCATCTCTCTCCCACTCCTCCCACTATTAACTGCATGCTTGTAATTACAACCCTTAAGTGAGAGAAGAAGTATCTATTGTCTGGGCAGGCAGGAGCATCCTGGCTTTTTCCTCCCCCTGCCCCTGGTTCAAGGAGTATATGTTCTGAGATGAATTAGATCATAGACTTAAATAACATAGTTGGTTTAAATAACATAGTCCAACAAATTTATGAGTACATCTTTGGGATAATGTAGATAGAAAATATGATATCTTATTTCTAGCAACATAGTTTTAAGCACCATCTAGATATGTTATGTCATATATTGCTTAACTTTGGTTATAGTTGCAGTTATATATTTTGTTTAACATTATGTTATTTAACTACAGGTAAACATACTTTGTTTCATCATTAGAAAGTTCACAATTGTCTTAATTTTATTGTGTTCTAAGAAAGCAAACAATTCTAAACCAATAAGAACAATGTGAATTGATAAGAAATTTGCCTTGTATAGAGTCTACTGATTTGTTTGATTTTTAAGAAAATGCTTCTCCAAAAAGTAAATGTTTACTAAAATAAACAATGCTGTCTTTTTACTATAATTAAATATGCACTCCCCCTGGTCAAAATGCCCTTAACCAGGCCAGTTAACTATAGGAGAAACTGACAGGTACATGATAAGAGGCCACACCATGGTAGCAACCTCGGGTTGTATAGTCAAACAGAGGCATGTATAGGTATAACCTCTGCTTCTGCCACTTTAGCATGAGATTTACTTAACCTCTCAAAGCCTCACAGGCTAATGTGTAAATTGAGGGTAAAGACAGTTTCTACTTCAAAGAATTGTTCTAAGAATTAGGTGAAATAATGCAGGTAATTGCTAAAACAGGGACTGGTATCTTGAAAAAATATTTGTGTATGAAACACAAAGCACACTTCCCATAGCCTTTTCTATAATACAGAAGCCCAGATAGTCCTTTTAGAATATGTCAGACCATGTCATCTTTATGTGCAATGTTCTGAAATATCTTCTCTTCTCAGAAAAATTCTAAGGTTGGAATATGGACATTTTACAAGGCTCTCCATGATTCAGTCCCTCTTGACTCTGACCTCAACTTCTTCTCACTCTTTCCCTAATAATCTCACTCCTTGTTCCTGAAATAAACCAAGTGAGTTCCTGATTTGGACCACTGCACTATCTTTCCTCCCCAGCCATGAACATTTCTACAAGTTCTCCAGCAACCTCTCTCCATGAGTTTGGTATCTCCTTGGCTGACTTCCTTATTCCATCTCTGTTCAAAGTTCATTCATGAGACTTCTTTACTCTTTTAATTCACATCTGCACTCACTAGGCTGGCCTTTATCTACTTTCCATGCTTTGTTTATTTATTTTTATGACACTTAAAAATGTTTGAAATGTTACTTGCTTGTTTATTTCTTTATTGTTTGTCTCTAACCAATAGAATGTAAGATCAGAGAGGAAGGGATATTTTTCCCTTTGTTCACATTTCTTTTGGACAGTATACTGCATATAGAGAGATTTATTAAATATTTTCTAGGTTAATAAACCTAGTCGGCATTATTAAGGTTTTAGAATTTCTAATGCCATCAATTAATTATACAGGCTCAAAAATAGAATGTGACAGATGTCCTCAGGCAAAATACATTATTTGTTTATACTTGTAGAACCTCCATAAAAAGGCACACTTCTTATAGGCTTGTATTATATATTCTATAGTGTCAATATTAAACATTCTATAGTGTTAATGTTACAGAAATTATAGTTGCATGAAATAATTTATAGAATTAATACATTCTATATAAAATAGCTTAACATTAATGTGAAACATTTTGTGAAAATTGATGTCACACAAATGTGAAAACAATCATTAAAATTTTAAAACATAAAAATGCTGCTGAGTAATTAAAAAATAAAATATGTGTCACTCTTCATTGATAAAATTAGTATAATGCAGCATTGATGGTAATTGAAGAACTTTTAAAATATAATGTATGAAGCAAATTATATATTGTAATCAAAAACAACAAAAAATAATTTCATACATTCATTTTCATTATAAAAGCACTCTTTTTTTGTTTTGCGTTCCATTAGTGAGATAAATTACAACATTTGGTATTTTTGTAAATCACATATTATCAGAGTTATGACCATTCCTGGCCTTAAAAGTGGCCTCCAGCTCCTTACAAATCCACATGCTCACACTCCTTTCATGGTGGTTGGTTTAAGGGTAGATGCACGTGTGCATGCTAAGTCATTTCAGTTGTGTCCGACTCTTTGCAACCCCCTAGACTGTAGCCCGTCAGGTTCCTGTCCTTGGGATTTTCCAGGCAAGAATACTGGAGTAGGTTGTCATTCTCTTTTCCAGGGGATCTTCCCAACCCAAGAATATGCCAAGTGTAAGCCAATCCACACATGACACCCATATATACCAGTGACTATTTCAGGGCGAATAAATGAACTTAAGTGGTCTAATCAGTGGGAGGCTTAAGACTTGGGCTTGACATTCTAGGGAGCATGATGCATGTAAAGTCAAGAATTTTCATAGCACTTTTGCTACCATGACAGAAACCAGCCATAGGATATGTGTGTGTTAGTCGCTCAGAACTGTCTGACTGTGACCTGATGGAGTGTAGCATACCAGGGTCCTCTGTCCGTGGAATTTTACAGGCAAGCATAATTAAATGGTTTGCCATTTCCTTCTCCAGGGGCTCTTCCCAACCCAGGGATTGAACCTGGGTCTCCTACATTGCAGGCAGATTCTTTACCATCTGAGCCTCCAGGAAAGTTCAGCCACAGCATATATCCTAAGACCAAGCAAAGATGAACCAAAGAAATGACAGAAATGTGAAGCAAAATTCTTGATCAAATTGTAGCTAGACTTTCAGATTGGAGAACCAAAATATTTTTCGTCCATTTAGGACAGTCTTTTTTTTTTTTTTTTTTACTACTGGCAGCCAGAAGCATCCACCATGTTACTGAGACTTCCTGTGCATTTTCAAAAACATGTAAATTAAGAAGGTGCTGCAGAACTGCAAGGCTAGTTTGTAAAGGCTTCCTGCCAGAATTGACAGTGCCTTCCTATAACAGACAAAGACATATAAATAACATTTTTATATTTCTTCCTATGAAGAACATATTTACATTAAAATCATGTTTAAGTAATGGAGCAGGAAAGATATTCCGTTGTTTTTAGTGAAACGTTTTCTAAATCCTATGAATTATTCTTTTCCTTAGGTACTAAAAATTCTGCTTAGAATTGTCTTTACCTTTAAAGGAAAAAAAATGTCTTTTAAGAATAAAGTTTGCAGATTATTTACATTAATAAAATGCTTTGTTCCCCTTCACTATCCAGCAGAGTTGGATAAGTTAAAATAAAAATTCGCTTTTAATATATGAAAAACGTAGTGAGTGTGTGAGAGGTTAGGTGTTTGTGAAAGAAAAAAAAAAGGAAAGGGAAGACAGGTAATTAGCCAAATATAAATAGTTTTTAGATTATTCATTGCTTTACTTTATTCTTCTTTTGAGAAGGTAATTGGGAACTGATTGCATTCTCAGAATTACTAGAGATACAGCAGATGGCTTTAAAAATATTCTCAAATTAAAATGAGTTTAGCATGTGCTCTGGCAACAAAAATAAAACTTTATGCATTCACTCTTGTTTTTGCTGATGCAACCTAATGTAAATAAGAATTACATTTTATTGAAAAGCTACTTCTTGCCAAAGTTCTTATTCTCAACACCATATTAAAGTACCAACTAAATAAACAAGGGACAACTGCTCATAATTGTAGATATTCTGCTATAAACTATAGATTCTTTCAGTTCAGTTCAGTTGCTCAGTCATGTCCGACTCTTTAGACCCCATGAACCACAGCACACCAGGCCTCCCTGTCCATCACCAACACCCTGAGTCCATCCAAACCCATGTCCATTGAGTCGGTGATGCCATCCAACCATCTCATCCTCGGTCATCCCCTTCTCCTCCTGCCCTCAATCTTTCCCAGCATCAGGGTCTTTTCTAATGAGTCAGCTCTTCACATGAGGTGGCCAAAGTATTGGCGTTTCATCTTCAACATCAGTCCTTCCAATGAACACCCAAGAATGATCTCCTTTAGGATGGGCTGCAGTCCAAAGGACTCTTGAGTCTTCTCCAACACCACAGTTCAAAAGCATCAATTCTTTGGCTCTCAGCTTTCTTCATAGTCCAACTGTCACATCCATACATGACTACTGGAAAAACCATAGCCTTTACTAGGCAGACTTTTGTTGGCAAAGTAATTTATCTGCTTTTTAATATGCTGTCTAGGTTGGTCATAACTTTCCATTCAAGGAGTAAGTATCTTTTAATTTTCTGGCTGCAACCACCATCTGCAGTGATTTTGGAGCCACCCCAAAAATAAAGTCAGCCACTATTTCCACTATTTCCCCATCTATTTGCCATGAAGTGATGAGACTGGATGTCATGATCTTCGTTTTCTGAATGTTGAGCTTTAAGCCAACTTTTTCACTCTCCTCTTTCCCTTTCGTCAAGAGGCTCTTTAGTTCTTTAGTTCTTCTTCACTTTCTGCCATAAGGGTGGTGTCATCTGCATATCTGAGGTTATTGATATTTCTCCCAGAAGTCTTGATTCCAGCTTGTGCTTCTTCCAGCCCAGCGTTTTTCATGAGGTACTCTGCATATAAGTTAAATAAGCAGAGTGACAATATATAGCCTTGACATACTCCTTTTCCTATTTGGAACCAGTCTGTTGTTCCATGTCAAGTTCTAACTGTTGCTTCCTGACCTGCATACAGGTTTCTTAAGAGGCAGGTCAGGTGATCTATTCCCATCTCTTTCAGAATTTTCCACAGTTTATTGTGATCCACACAGTCAAAGGCTTTGGCATAGTCAATAAAGCAGAAATAAATGTTTTTCTGGAACTCTCTTGCTTTTTCCTTGACCCAGCTGATGTTGGCAATTTGATCTCTGGTTCCTCTGCCTTTTCTAAAACCAGTTTGAAGATCTGGAAGTTCACGGTTCATGTATTGCTGAAGCCTGGCTTGGAGAATTTTGAGCAAAGGATTCTTTATATACATTTTTCTATGTAAATAAATATTCATACTAGGTAACAATCAAGATTTCGTGAAGACAGATGTAAATACACTTGCAACTTCATCAAATATTAACCTAGGGTGCAAAAAACCTCTTCACTAGCTGAGATTCCACTTATTTTAATGATGAGTACAAAGAATTTCTTCACTTTTTATTTATTTTTAACTGATTGGAATATTATTTATCATCTTCTAGAGTTGCTTTAAGGATTAGGCAAATTAGAAAATTAAGTACTTATGAAAACTGTTGTATGCTTTTAAGATATTTATAATCTGCTTTTCAAACCAACATCATTGTTTCCGTCTCTTCAGTGTTTTTGTAACAAAGATTCATGTGTGATATAGCAGGAAGTTACACATTGATAGGAGCACTCAGGAATATTTAGTTTTAGAGCCTTTCTTGCTTGATTACCTAGAAAAAATTGCTGAAACAATCTAGCCTTTGGTTTTTTCATCTGTATAAAGGGAGAAGATAAGAGCTAAGATTTTTTTTTTAACTAGTTCTAAAATAGTACCATCCATTAGTTGAACTCAAAAGAGTAAAGTGATAGAAATAAAATTTGCTTATAGTGAATTATGAAGGGCATAGTTTAATTATTATTGAATTCAAGTAACAAAATTATTTCTACCAAAATCTTGACATGTTTTCCTTTTAGCAAAATAGCAATTGCTACATTATTTCATGAGGTATCATAGTTGTATATGTCTCACTAATTTTAGTGATTACAACTTTAGTAATTTCCTATACTATTCCCAAAGGTTGATTTGAAAAGTCTACCTTCCATCCCACTCCTCCTGTTCCAACTCTGTTGGTATCTGTTTGTTCTTCCAACTTGGCAGGAGAGTCCCAACCTCAGATTGCTTGTACTCCTTATTTTTGTCAGGGGCATGCCTGCTAAGTCACTTCAGTTGTGTCTGACTCTTTACAACCCAATGGACTGTAGGTCACCAGGTGCCTCTATCCATGAGGATTCTCTAGGCATGAACACTGGAGAGGGTTGCCATGCCTCCTCCAGGGGACCTTCCTGATCCAGGGATTGAACCTGTGTCTCTTATGTCTCCTGCATTGGCAGGCAGGGACTTTACCACTAGAATCACCTGCGAAGCCCCAATTTTTCCCTGGCAACTTCTTCAAATCATCACTTGCCTAGATCATTCAGATCTCAGCTCAATTGAGGAGTGACTGACTGATAACGGCTTATCATCTCTCTACCGCAAAAGCACGTAAATTAGTAAAATAGATATTTAGTTGTGTTCGTGGGTGTATTCATATGTTGAAGGTAGGTGTATTATGCTCTTCCATTTCAGTGCATGGCTGCACACTCTTATACAATCCAGGAAGGAAAAATATGTGCAGACAAGCATAGTCAATCCTACCCATAAATCCTCATCTGGTCAATAACCACTACATCCATTTGTTTAGCCATGAATATGATCAAAAAGATCATATATTCACATCAATAAGGTCTCTTCATCACTTCAACCAAAACAGGAACATAAGAGTTGCTTGCATTTTCTTTAGCACCTTATGAATAAAGGGTCATGACCAAACAGTTGCAAATGAATAAATTATTTTTCATTCACGGAAAAAAGTTCAGGATGACCTTATAACTAACTTTAAGATGTGTTATTGGAAATAAATAAAGTCTAAATGCTGGATAGCCCCTTTACACAACTGATGAGAGAGTATTGACTTGTAGCTATTTATTTTATGCTAGGAATTTAAATTAATACATTAGTAAAATTTCTATAGTGAAACTTCATAATGATTTCCAATAAGTTTTAGGGGTGTTAAAACTGCATGATTTTAGTGTTCAAAATAAACATGAAAACAATCATATAATTGGATAACAGAAAAAGTAAACATGAGTAACATGAGTAACATGATCTCATTATCAAATATGAATGTTTATATAATAAGTGGTGTATATATAACAATATAAATATATCTATTATGGGTATAAAAGTTGAAGGAATAATTTATATTAAACTACTAATAGTCTATCTCCACAAATGGCATTGGAGAGTAAAGAGATTTTGATCTTTAGTTTTGATACTTCAGTTTTATGAGATTTATTACAATGAATGTACATTTCTTTGCAATTAAAAAAAATAATTAACTTAGAAAGGACCTATGACATATACAATGCAATTACCATTTTATTCTTTCAATGCGTGTTTGGTAATAATTATACAGTAATCCCCCATCTCCAGTTTCAGGGATTTCAGTTACCCTTGGTCAACCTCACTCTGAAAATATTAAATGGAAAATACCAGATATAAACAATTCATAAGTTTCAAATTGTATGCTGTTCTGAGTAGTGAGATGAAATCTCACACTGACCAGCTACATCATGCCCAGAAGTAAATCATCCCTCTGTCCACTGTATCCTGCCCATTAATCTCTTAGTAATGGTACTGATCATCAGTTAGACTGTGGCAGTATCACAGTGCTTGTATTCAAGTCACTATTTATATTTTATATATATTTAATAATGGTCCCAAAGTGCAAGAACAGTAATGACAGCAATTGGAATATGCCAAAGAGAAGCTGTAGAATGCTTCTTTTAAGTGAAAAGATGAAAGTTCTCGACTTAAGAAATAAAAATTGCATGCTGAGGTTACTAAGATCTAGGGCAAATCTTCTATTTGCTCAATTGTGAAGAAGGAAAAATAAATTTGTGCTAAGTTTCTCATCTTACCTCAAGCTAAAAAATCATGGTCACAATATGTGATTTGGCTTAATAAAAACAAAAAAGTCAATAAATTATTGTAATAAGATACTTCGAGAGAGAGAGAAAGAGACCACATTCACATAGCTTTTATTACAATATACTATTATAATAGTTCTAATTATTAGTTATCATTGTTAGTTCTTACTGTACCTAATATATAAATTAATATTTATCATAGGTTTATATGTACAAGAAAAAACAAAGTGTATATAGTGTTCTCTACTAGCTGTAGTTTCCAGCATCCCCTGAAAATATTGGAAGGTATTCCCATGGATAAGGGGAGATTATGGTATTTCTGAATGTTTCAGAAATGTTTGAACTAAAGTTCTTTTAAATACTCCAAGGCTGTGTTGGTATTTTTCTGCAGCATGCATATGAAAAGTCTACAGAGCCCAGCTCCCACACCTATTTATAAACACTCAGAGGACCCTGGTGTGAGCAGTGGCATCATTACATTGCTATTTAATAGCACACGCTGTTGATACATTAATTGCTTTATTGACTATTTAAAAAGTTTATGACCTCATCTACATTCCAATTTGACCTTGTTTTGCACTTTTCTAGTGAATCAACACTTTCAACAACCTACATAATGTGAATTATACCAATAAATTTACAAAATGAAAAAAGAGGCAGATGATATGCAACTCATTATTTTTTTAATCAACTAAATCACTTGTAGGCAGGATTTATATTGCAAAGAACTGCATAATCACAAAACTGTGATGCTATAGTCTCATGACTAAGAAATATGCTCCACTTTTTTAAAGTATAATTTTCTTTTAAATAATAATTACCAGAACTGAGTTGGGCAATATACTTATGTTTTAAAGCAAGAGAACTGTCTCTAAAACTTAAACTTTAAATAGAGATTTTGCTTGAAAATGTCAGAATGTGCTCCCTGATACCAAAAATATCTATTCAAAAAATATTTTTAATGGAATTGTCATTGGTAAAACCTGAGTAGAGGCCTAATGCTTCCCAAGAAATGAGAGCTGATTGGGAAATTCACAGAAGTTAATCTAAGTCATAAAAATTCGGTTGTGATGCAAGATGAAAATAAAATTCTGTATTTTAAAGGTGGTCTGGTATATATATATATATATATATATATATATACACACACAACAAAATCTTGTGTAAAGTAGTTTTGCCAGTGGCCTCACTCCCATTTCACTCTCAAAATGGAAATTTTTTTTAAAGAGCCCTCACACCATTTCTCCCCTGCTAGGCACCAAATGGTAAGCTTGTGAATTCTGTGTCCTAAAAACGAGGTAAGACAAGGTGTTACATTCCATGACAGAAAAGATGACACAGACTTTGGGGATATTTATTGAATCTTCATTATTGGAGAGTATTGTTCTGTACAGTGCTCTGAGTGCATAAAAATGGTTTAGCAAAGAGAACACATACAATATTTCCCATGTGAAATGTAAATGAAGGAACTCCACAAGAATACAAATGAAAGAATGAGGGAAGAATTAGTGGAAATGATAATTTCAGCGCTAGATGCAATAGGGACAATTATCTAGTCCTTCTTTTTACAGATGAGGAAATGAATGCCCAGAATCATTAGATGGCTCATGCACAGCTTCAGTATTAGTGGGAGTGCAAGGGAGATCTAAACCTAAGAGGTCTTGTAACTACTCATCCAGAGCTTTGTTACTGATTGCAATTGCAGAGAAGACCATGGGGAGCATTCAGGGCAAATAAATGGTGTGCAAATCTGCTGACATAAAAGAGATGCTCATATGCAGCAGACTTCGTTGGAGCACAACATACACTGTATACCAAGCAACAGTGAAGCTGCTAAGGAGAAAGGTTAGTTTTACAGAAGGAATTTTTGAGGGGCAAAAACTAAAGATCTGCCCTTGTTTCCCAGTCATGGTGAATAAGTACCGGTGTAAATGTCCTATATGTTGCAAATAGTCTATATGTTTCAAAGGACTAACCGCGATCCTAATTGAAATAACATAAGCCACTAGAATGTGGACTATTTTAAAATTCATATTCTGATTAATTTATGGATATCACTTGTTAGAGTTGAAATGTTTTCCATACCTGATCCACCACTTTCCCAAATGTCCTTATGAACTAAGAGTCACACGACAATAGGAGAAGACAAGGTCCTTAATATAGAGACTATAGCCATTAAATAGGCTACAATTTAATTTCATCTTTTCAATGACTTGCTTCCTATGATCTTACAATTATTCAAGAAACAGACCAAAATTTATTTCTCAGCTAATTTTATCAAGCAATGAATACCACTTCCTGACTGTAGAAATGGCACTTTGTGAAATTACTCCATGCTCCTAAGTCTTTATTCACTCAACCTCTTTACCAGAAAGACTTTCATCTCAGCTTCAGCTCTAAATCACTTTACTCATGAATAATGGACTAACAATCCTGTGTACTTGTGAATTATTTTAGATATCTAAATTATTGTTAAAATTTACATTCCTACTTCTTGTGACACTGTGTCTAATTGACTATTCACTTGATATAGCAGCCAGTTCCTCAGACTTTCACAGAATATTAAAGAACAGGGTAAGCCATTAGCACAATGGGGCCATAAAAAATTGAACGAGGAGGAATACTTCAGAATGGGAGCATTTCCACCTGAATGATACAACAATTCAAAATGACTATCCTGCTAGATGCCTAGGCTATTTCCTTAGTAGAAACAAATGAAGTGTTCTACAGTAGCGTATTTCAAAAACTGATGAAAAATAAGTTTTTGAGACAGAGGATAATAAATGTATCACTATCAATAGCAGCTGTTTTAGCTTAAAAAGTTATTTTTAATGGAAGAAAAGGTGTTTTGTTTTTTGTTTGTTTTTCCTTGCTTTCTGTTCGGTTCAGTTCAGTCACTCAGTTGTGTCTGACTCACTGCAACCCCATGGACTGCAGCATGCCAGGCTTCCCTGTCCATCACCAACTCCTGGAGCTTACTCAAACTCATGTCCATCGTATCACTGATGCCATCCAACCATCTCATCTTCTGTTGTCCCCTTCTCCTCCTGCCCTTTTCTGTTACTGATTGCTTAAAAGACTTTGATAATAGTCCAATGAATGGGACTATTAATTCAAATGTTAAGTTGAATGAGGTTTAAAATAATAGTCATGTATATCCTTATATCTTGAGAGGTGAAATAGGGTAAAGTTTCAAAATCCAGAAGTTTTTAAACATGTATAAGCAGTAAACTCCATACATAAAGTATGCCTGGATTGGTGAAAACTTGCATGACGGCATTTGACAGCCCACTATCTCCCTCTCCTTTGACACAGTTAAGCAAATATAAGAACCAAATCAGTACAAAACACAGATTCAGTAGCAAATAAAACTGATAGAAATTCTCATTTATATTAAAAAAAAATTAACATTTCTGAAGAGTGTGTGTCTCCACACTTGATGTCTAGCAAAAAACTAGATCTGTGCCTATTTATATTTGATATTTTCATATCTGTTATATTAATATAATTTTCATCTTCCAACTCTTACTCATCCTAATTATGTTTTTTTTTTATTTTTCATAGCAAAAAAAGTACTTTTTATAGTCAATAATAAATTCACTATAGAGAACATCCAAAAATAGGTTCTGGCATTTATCTCTCCATAAAGTTTGCTTTTTCTTATTGATTAATGTTAAATCTTTCTTTCCCGAAGACCCATCTGAAAATATTTTCAATATTAATGTTCTTTTTTAGGACATCCCCAGCTCCAGTCTGACAGTTATAAATATCACCTGGACAAGAATTCTTAATATATTTCCTATTCCTTTTTCTGTGAGTCAGTGCTTTGAACCTGTCTATGGTCCATAACTTGTCTGCATACGTGACAACATCAAGTTGGAGCTACAACACATTAGCAGGTATAAACTTAATCTTGCAAGACCAATCCATTCATATCTTAAAACTATCAAGAGAAGGATGAGGCACATTTTTTCCCATTGCAGTGGACAAGAGCAAGGCAAAATGTGAAATATCTGATCATGTATTTCAAAATGAAAGTGTACCCTTACCAAAAGGCTACTCTCTAGGAAGAAATACATATATAACAATCAGGAAAGGCTTTAGAATAAAACTACTTCATCTAGTTAAACACATTTTTTTAAATGCATACTTTTGATTTGCTGCTGCTGCTGCTAAGTTGCTTCAGTCGTGTCCGACCCTGTGTGACCCCATAGATGGCAGCCCACCAGGCTGCCCCGTCCTGGGATTCTCCAGGCAAGAACACTGGAGTGGGTTGCCATTTCCTTCTCCAATGCATGAAAATGAAAAGTGAAAATAAGTCGCTCAGTCCTAACCAACTCTTAGCAACCCCATGGACTGCAGCCTACCAGGCTCCTCCATCAGTGGGATTTTCCAGGCAAGAGTACTGGAGTGGGGTGCCATACCTTCTCCATTAATAAACTTAGCATCTATTATTGTTTCCGTTTGCTTCAAATTTAATTTACTCATTGTAATTTCACTTGACTAACTGCTTTTCAATTCATCAACATTTTCTCCTGAACTCAAGTCTGGGAAACAATTTCAAATGAAGATTAACAATGAGGTTGACTTGAAAACAAATGAACAAAAACTCAAAACTAAAACCAAAATAAAGTCTTTATTTCAGAAGTAAAGTAAAGCATATTTTGACAAAGAAAATAAAATATTTTTCCTAAGGGAAAATAATGCTTTCATGAAGGACTAAGGTTCACTAGCATAAATATAAATAGAAACAAGACAAAGAGGCAATGTCAAAATTAATTGGGGCACAATCGTTAATTATGAGAAGCTTCAAATCTTAACATTTCAGAAGTAGATGATTATGATAAAAAGTATATATATATATTTTAATTTTATTGAAGTATAGTTGATTCACAATGCGGCGTTAATTTCTGTTGTACAACAAAGACTCAGTTATACATATACACATATGTGTATTTATATGTATACACATATATGTATACATACATACATATACATATATGTGTATACATATAAACGTCTTTTTTTTCATTTTGGTTTATCAAAGGATATTGAATATAACTCCCTATGCTATACAGTGGGGCCTTACTGTTTATTTAGCCTATATATGATAAAATATGTCTTTTTTGTTTAACATCACTTCCAATTAGAAGGACGTTTAAAGTCTCCATTTGCCAGAATAAGTTTTGTTTTTTTCTAAACACTTAAAAAAGCCACAAACTCTAGATTTCTAGAAATATATATTAAAACGGTGACCAGTGAGCTCTACATATATATTTTGTGATTTTGATTAATCAATGTGTAGATTATAACATGAGATTCAGGAGATGACAGGAGGTTAACATCCCCATAGGAAAATATGTGCTTTGACGGTATAATGACACATTCAATCACCAATTATTTTCTGAACATCTACTGTGTTTTACATAGTATATGAGGATTTTGGGTACAATGTTGGAAAGACACTTGTAGCTGCCTCAACAGCAGTCAGAAAACTAACTTGACACTGCTGAAACCACCCCACCAGTGGAGTGAGGCAGCTTGACAAACATATAAGGCAAGCAGAGGTGTTTCTTGTTTTCTTGGCAGCGCACCAGCCTAAATACCAAAGAAGGCAATGGCAACCCGCTCCAATACTCTTGCCTGGAAAATCCCACTGATGGAGGAGCCTGCAGTCCATGGGGTTGCTAAGAGTCAGACAGGACTGAGTGACTTCACTTTCACTTTCACTTTCATGCATTGGAGAAGGAAATGGCAACCCACTCCAGTGTTCTTGCCTGGAGAATCCCAGGGACAGTGGAGCCTGGTGGGCTGCCGTGAATGGGGTCGCACAGAGTCAGACACGACTGAAGCGACTTAGCAGCAGCAGCAGCAGCAGCAGACATAAAGACTTGGATGACTTTGAATTAGTCAAAACAACAGGCTGAACTGACAAAAACGTATACCCCAAAAGACACAACAATAGGGAAAAGAGGCCAATGAATTTGAAAATCAAGAAACTCTTAGGGCCAAGGTATACAATCATTCCTGCCTATCAGTTGACTTTATGAGGAAGTAAATCAGAAATAGTAAAAGTCTCTGATCATTCAGTAGTTTTGACTCAAAACAAGTCCAGAATGGACTTTAGCTAAAATGTAAAACAGCGACAAAGGAGAAAACATATCTGCCATTGAAGGAAGTGTCTACCTATGTTGACTATAAAGAAAATATTTTACATTAAAGTTTAGATGCTAAAGTTTAGATTTCCCCTGAAATGAACTCGAATAGGGACATCAGGTAATTTTCAGTCTTCGTGAAATACCTTTCTCTGTATTGTTTACACTAGATATTATCAAGTAGAGAGGGATTCCAAAAGTTTCCATTAAAAATGTTCAATCAGTGTTAACCATGTTGCATAATACATAGTAGCCATCTATGAAGCATCTATTCATTGAAAAAAATGAATGAATGAATGAATGTATAATAATGGGAAAATGACTAACCAACGAAACAGATTTATTTATTTTCCTTTTTTATCAGATACTTACTTTGCATGCTGAATGCAGAAAAATAAGACCATGGCAATATTTCTAACTTTCTATAAATAAACATTTGCAGGTAGTGTTCTCAGCTAAATTTCATTTGAAGAAAGATTTAAGTTAGACGAATTCCTTTTTTCTACAGCCTTTTTTCAAAATAATTTGAGGCATGGCTATCAACTAAGAGCAGCTATTTCAGAAAGTAAAATTGTTAGTACAATGATGAGTGACATTATTTGAAAGAGGGTAGCTCCTCTGCTTTTTACCAAAAATTTCTAACTTAACTCTCAGGGATAGGATGCTGGGGGACGGAATAGCAGACCTCTTCACTTGTACAATAGCTGATGTGGAAAGTGATTCTCAGGGTTGGAGCCACTGTCATACTTCTGTCCTTCCTCACACTTTGGGTTGAAATGGAGACAGACATTAGAAAGCAGAGAGGGCAGGAGGAAGGAATCAGCCAGTAAATGAGTTGTGAGGTAACCTGCTTAGAACTCTGAATTCTGATTTTGTATTTTTTAATTATATTGATATATATTATGATTACATGTAAAACATTTCCATAATCTGAAATTTAATAGATAAGGATTCTCTAATCATTTAGTTATAAAAGTCCCCTTAAAAGTTAGGGACAAATTGGTTGCTTGTTTGTTTCAATGGTCTATGATACTGGTACCAGCCAAGAACCAGTTGGGAAGGAAAAAAAGCACATTAGTTGTTTTGACATTTTAAAAAAAAATAGTTAATCAGATTTTGGAGAGCTAAAGAGTCAAATTTTAAAAATGAGAAGAAAAAAGACATAAAGATTACATAGCTGTGAGTGACTGTGAGGAGGAGCAAACACCTATGTAGCTTGAGACATAAAAGAAGAGCTTGGGGTTAGAAATAAAAGCCTGGCAGATGGCCCACAGAACTGGGGTTCAGACTTCAGAAGAAAGGACACTGCTTGGCTGCTCCAAAGGCACGCAAAGAGACTGATTCTAGGATGCTGAAACAAAAAGAACAAAAAGTCTGCAACCAGAAAAGGGCTGGGCTTGCTGCCAGGGTGAACTGCCATTGCTGGGGGACAGTGAAAGAAGAGCCCCCAAAAGCAGTGTCCTCCACAGCCAGCCAGCCTCTCTCTAGCACACCCTGCTGACCAAGCTGAAAGGCAGTTGGCAGAGCCCCCACCCTGGAATCACAAAGCTGGTCTGGAGCTGGAAGATAACAGCTTAATAACCAGCACTAAGTTTAATCAGGGAAATTAGGGTGTGATAACTGATACGATTCCTTTCATTTAAAATCATAGTATTATTTCTGTGGAATGACTTGATCTGAGATCTTGAATCCAAAAATAGCACTGAGCCTGTCCAGTGGCTTAGTAGTAGAGGACTTCTGAGAGCGAGAGAAAAGATGAAAACCTTCAAAGCACAATTTTGTCATCTGATCTCCCTTTTTGAGTCTCCTTTGAAAAGAATCACTTTCTTGGTGATTCAATAACATTGTCTGCAAAACTGTACTGACTTTATACTTTACAGTATATATAAATATAGGCTAGAACCACATAGAGCCTGGCTATATTTAGTATACCCCATTTATCATGTGAGAGTTAATTTGTACATTCATCTTTTAAAACTAATAATGAATTTCTAAAACCTTTTAAACGGGCTTAAGTTTTGTAATCCATTTATTGAACATGCCTGCAATGAAAAATTAATTATTAAACAAGTGCCTTGGGAAGGCATCAGCGGCCTTGTCACCCACACACTAGATTGATAACATGTCAGTTTTCAGACCAGGGAGGGTGCTGACAACTTTCAAATTTAAACCTGGAAGGGTAATGCTAACCATGTCATGGCATAAGTCACATTTTTAATTTATTTTTTATTAAATGTTAGATAGAATAAATTCATCCATGCCTCTCAAACCTCACCTGATTAAATGAGCTGGCACCTTTTCAAATGTAGAGCATGGTTACAGCTTCTCAAGGGCATCAGAAACGCTGAAGCATAAGACAACGGTAAATACAAAAGGCAAAAGAGGTGGACAGTGATGTATGCACAAGCACCACAGGCGAAGTGAGGTTTTTGAAAATGCTGAGGCTAACAAAACAAGGGCAGCTCATTCCCCCAAATGGTAAATGCACCTGCAGGCAGAGGCTCTGCTTGAGTGCTAGAGCGTCAATGTGTCCACCACAAAAGCTGGAAAAAAAAAATAAACCAACAACTAAGAAAAGACCAGCTATAATCAATTTTCAAACCCTAAGTTCTGGGGTTGAGAAGTTAGGAGAATTCTTCAATGGGGTTGGGTTAAGAAGTTAGGAGAATTTATCAATGCTTGTGTCAGTTCTATCCTTTAATTTTGCAAAGTGAAGATGGTTTTCTGTGACTCTAAAGGAGAAAAGAACATCTGTTAAATTGTGTGTTAATGCAGCTTCTTGAACTCTTCTTCCAGGCAGAGCTCAGTCTCATTCTAGAAAATAATTGAAAATAGTTTATATCAAACATGTTTAGCCAGGTCAGAGAAAACACATCATCCAGACTGTTGCTATCTAAAAATGCTCTGATGTACTGAATGCAAATTAAAAGAGACTGAATGCACTGAATGGTGATTACTGAGACCTCTTAGATAATTATTATTATGCCACAATAGGTGAAAAAAAGATAAAGATCACAGGTTATTACTTCACAGTATATAATCCTCACTTATTCATTTTCAGTAAATAATTATTTCCTATTTACTGAGCTAATGGGTTAAAATCTGTGGAGGATACAAATATGTATACAATACTGTCTGGCCTCACAGATCTTTTTATTTAAGAAGAAGATATGGCTAAGTAGAGCATTAAGTCCTTTCTGAGAGGGACAAGAAAAGTGCAATATAAACCACAGCTTAGGTCCACAGAGCAAATTCATCAAGAGAGTGTCTTATAAGCCGGACATTGTACTTAATGTTACTATGTTCAGGGCAGTAGGGATACATAGGTGAATGATCACAGAGCTCTGCCCATGAGAGAGCTTACATTCTAGTGAAAGCAAATGATTCACCATGGTCGTAATAAAAATAAGTAAGTTATATGGCAAGTTAGGTAAAAGATCTTACAAAGATCCAGTACAAAAATTAAAAATTATCTAGCTTTTTAACTGGGGTCGAAGTGGAGAGAAAAAGAGAAGGAAAACTAGCAATATAAATGGAGCTGTGCTTTGAAGTCATGGTTGAATTAGATGAGACATGGAAGAGACTAGAGCTGATTAATAGGCTCATAAATTTTCACTGCAGTAGATAACAGACGTAGTCTTGGATTATGATATTGAAACTTGAAAATTGGATATCCATAAGAAGTGTACCCATTCACTCATTGAAAACCAAAACAAAAGTGTTGTATTAAAGTTCAATTGAAAACAAAGACAACATAAAAACCAGAGACATCAATCACTCATCACTGACTGTAATATAAACCAAGAAGAGTCATGAACATCTTATAAAAGCTCAGAGTCCTCTGCCATCTACACTAGCTTCCTTTTCTTCCTTTAACTGTAATCATTTCCCCAGTCCACTATGCTTTAGAACACTGTGCTATCCAAACAAACTGGATTTTGGAGAAACCCACACTTCTGCCCGGGTTTAGCCTATAGTGTTAATTTCTTGGCATTCAGTCTGTCGAATTCCTACTTATCCATCAAAGCCTAGTTCATATGTCATTTAATATCTAAATTCAATTAGTTTTGTCTGAGATGTAAAGCAAGGTTGAGATACAGCTTTCAGAGTCAGCAGCAAATAGTAGAAATGCTGAAAACTGATGAAAGTAGGAAAGAAAAAAACATGGAAAAAGAAATATGTGAGCAGAGATGACCAAATTGATTCATGCTTCTAAAGTACATATATCCCCACAAGTTTCTTTTACATTCTTTGAACTTTTAAATGAAATAAACTTACTTCTAAAGGAATAAGTAACTTGCTATCATTTCCATTCTTCAATCATATTTCTGAGAGATAAATTTCACAAGAAAAAGAATCAAATTCTCTTTGTACAGAAGGAAATGAATAGCATTCTTAATTTTTATCCATGCTAAAAAATGGATTTGAGACTTAATTCATGACCACTTGATCTCACACGCTAGTAAAGTAATGCTCAAAATTCTCCAAGCCAGGCTTCAGCAATACGTGAACCGTGAACTCCCAGATCTTCACACTGGTTTTAGAAAAGGCAGAGGAACCAGAGATCAAATTGCCAACATCCGCTGGATCATCGAAAAAGCAAGAGAGTTCCAGAAAAACATCTATTTCTGCTTTATTGACTATGCCAAAGCCTTTGACTGTGTGGATCACAATAAACTGTGGAAAATTCTGAAAGAGATGGGCATACCAGACCACCTGACCTGCCTCTTGAGAAACCTATATGCAGGTCAGGAAACAACAGTTAGAAATGGAGATGGAACAACAGACTGGTTCCAAATAGTAAAAGGAGTACGTCAAGGCTGTATATTGTCACCCTGCTTATTTAACTTATATGCAGAGTACATCATGATAAAGGCTGGACTGGAAGAAGCACAAGCTAGAATCAAGATTGCCAGGAGAAATATCAATAACCTCAAATATGCAGATGGCACCACCCCTTATGGCAGAAAGTGAAGAGGAACTAATAAGCCTCTTGATGAAAGTGAAAGAGGAGAGGGAAAAAGTTGGCTTAAAGCTCAGCATTCAGAAAACTAAGATCATGCCTTCTGGTCCCATCACTTCATGGGAAATAGATGGGGAAACAGTGGAAACAGTGCTTGACTTTATTTTGGGGGATTCCGAAATCACTGCAGATGGTGATTGCGGCCATGAAATTAAAAGACGCTTACTCCTTGGAAGGAAAGTTATGACCAACCTAGAGAGCATATTCAAAAGCAGAGATATTACTTTATCAACAAAGGTCCATCTGGTCAAGGCTATGGTTTTTCCAGTGGTCATGTATGGATGTGAGAGTTGGACTGTGAAGAAAGCTGAGGCTGAAGAATTGATGCTTTTGAACTGTGGTGTTGGAGAACACTCTTGAGAGTCCCTTGGACTGTAAGGAGATCCAACCAGTCCATTCTAAAGGTCAGTCCTGGGTGTTCATTGGAAGGACTGATGCTAAAGCTGAAACTCCAATACTTTGGCCACCTCATGTGCAGAGTTGACTAATTGGAAAAGACTCTGATGCTGGGAGGGATGGGGGCAGGAGGAGAAGGGGACGACAGAGGATGAGATAGCTGGATGGCATCACCGACTCAATGGACATGAGTTTGAGTGAACTCCGGGAGTTGGTGATGGACAGGGAGGCCTGGCGTGCTGCGAATCATGGAGTGGCAAAGAGTCAGACACAACTGAGCAACTGAACTGAACTGATTTTATTCACAGTGTTTATAAATAGTTTTAAGCTAGGAAACAAATATCCCAGACATGTCTAAAGTTGAAAATATTAAATTTCTGATACTTTAAAGTGAAAAAAAAAATTTACATATTTACTGATATCTTTTGAGTACCTTAAATGACCTTGTCATATTTCTAAGTACTTAATATCCTTTACTCACAAATGATAGGCAAAGAGTAGCTTTTATAATTACCCACATTTTACAAAATATTAAACTAAAATTTAGGCAAAACATCTGCCTGGAAGTCACTTATGTAGTAAGTTCAACACACAACTAACTGTGTCTCAACTAATCTTATTTTTCAACTATAGAGCTGATATACTATTTTTTGTAATCACCATACTCAAAAAAAGTGGGAGATTTGATTCTTGAACTAAGATTCAAATGTACAACTATTATGCTTCTATTGATTACATTGGTTAGAACAAAACAGCAAAATAATTTCAAAACTCCATAAAGCATTGAAAATTTGTGTCATAAAATTTTAAGCATTATGTCCTTGAAAGTTATTTCACCAGACACAAAGAACAAATGGAAGCTGTGGTGTGCTGTTGGTAACCCACATTTTAGTTTGCTTCTTACTGTGAACAAAAACAAGGGTAGAGAAATCCCAAAATGGGAAAAGTCATGTCTTGTTCCCTGGCTGGCATGGTCTGAGAATGCTCTTGGTACAGCATTCTAAGTACCTAGGAGAGAATGTCAATCCCCTTGGTTTAATTAGGACTAGAGTTGTTTGGCTGTGACTGAAAGACAGGGAGAAGGCGACATGGGATCTAAGAAGTGGAAGGAATAGACGGAGCTCTGTACTCCTAGTGGGACAGAGGGGAAAGGAGAGTCCCTCTTGGTAATAGTGAGCCCCAGATACCCCACTCAAGAGGTGAATCTTAGAGACAACTAAGAGCCATTCCAAAAACATGGATGCATTTGCTATTTAAGCTTTTCGAGTTTTTAACTTCCTACACTCCTAATTTTAATTTCTATTAGCACAGGAAGCTTGTACAAATTCAATTACTGTCAGGAAGATTTTTCAGCTTACTTATTATGTCTCCAGGTTTCTGTACAAACTTAACGTATATTTCTCCTGTATTATATCATTTGTAATATAAATATTTATTATTTGAAATAATGCTAAGAAATTGTTCTCATTGTCCCCAGAGACAGAACCAAAACAGTAGACAAGCTAATGTATTTATTTTCAGAATCCTTGAAAGAATATATATTACCAAAACACAAAGTACATAGAGGATGAAATAATAAAATAACTAAGTTAGAATCATTCAGCAATCTATTCAATAAATATATTTTGAGCATGTTATGTATGATGGGTATAATAGATCAAACAAAAAATGAATCTAAAGCAGTTTGGTATATGCCACTGTAGAAGATATGCAAAGTCCTGAGAGTGTACAATAAAGCGTTCTAATTCCTAGAATATGAAAACACTGTAGAAGATATGATCCTCCAATTTTTTTCTTCAATAAGTTCTATAAAGTTAAGTAAATTAGATATGTATTACCATACAAACACAACAATAAGAAATCAAATACTATAAAGGATTTGGAATATAAATGCTAAAAAGATTTTGAAAAAAATAAAGGTCACTGGAACAGTAAACTAATAGAATTTGAGCAGGACCCTGATGAAAGAATTGGCCTTCAGTGAGTGGAAGTGTAGTGTAAGAATATTATAGTCAGAGTATACAACATGGAATAAAGGAACAGTAACAAAAATGGCAGCTAAGGAGTTGGGGAATAAGAGGCACAGTGAAAACTAGAACAAGAATTTTGTAGAAGGGGATAGTATGTGATAAGCTTGATTTTAAAAAAAGTAGTGGGCCAAGATTGTGAAGTGTTGGAGATTTTTGGTTTGTTCAAGTCATTTATAATGAGCTCTTGGGTCGACCGTAAAAATACAGCTCTAAGATCTTGTACTACAGAGAATGTAATAGAAGATTCCAGGAGCACCTAAAGGTGGCTGTCAGTGAATGACTGAATATCACAGTGATACTAAGGCAGATCCATTCCTATGAGATGTAGGACTAATCTCACAGGGCAACTTTGGTCTCAGAACACTGTGTCAACCTGACCTTAATTTTCCTAAAACTGTTTTGCAGTCTGAGACTCTTCGTAGCTAATTCTTTCCTCCACAAAGGCCAGACTTGCAGCGAAGAGTAACAGTTATTTCCTTCTTCTCTAGCTTCCTGTCTCAACTTCCCATGCTCCCACAGGACTTTATGGCAGTAAAATTTCTTGCCCTTTGGATAACACAATTCATAAATTCTTAACATGGACAGTGCAATGATGAAAATGAGATTTTATTAGGACTAAAATTGTAATGCTATACTGAAAGAAGTAGAAAGAAAAGCCCTGGAAATTGGGGAAGTACGGATTTATTTAAGAGCTATGTGAGATGATAGGAAATTCAAATTTGACAACACATATGGCAAGAAACCTGTGTTGGGAAGATTCCCTTGGAGGAGGGCATGGCAACCCACTCCAGTGTTATTGCCTGGGGAATCCCCATGGACAGAAGAACCTGGCAGGCTACAGTCCATGGGGTTGCAGAGGTGGATCTGACTGAACAATCAAGCACATCACAGATGGCAAAAAAATGGTAAAACAGGTATGATGTAGAACTATTTGCTCTGATAAAAAGAAGCAATACATATATCCAATCAAGGATTTCCTTCCAAAATACATAACAAACTTCTTCAAATCAGTTTAATAAGACTGTGCAAGTCAGATTAGCTTAAAAAGGTTCTTCCCTATACATGATTCCAAATCTCCAATAAGCATATTAATATGTAGTCAACATCAATTAGTCATCAAAGGGATGCTAATTAAAATCAGATTGAGGAACTATTAAATGATTATAATACTGCCCAAATTTTGAAAAGTAGATAGATACTATCAAGTTTTTGTTAAGATGTAAGACAATCTGATTTCCTATATACTCCTGGTAGAGTAAGCTGGTACATTCACTTTGGAAAAGCATTTGGCAATAGCTAATATTACCGGGAGAAATCTCAATACCCTCAGATATGTAGATGACACCACCCTTATGGCAGAAAGTGAAGAGGAGCTAAAAAGACTCTTGATGAAAGTGAAAGAGGAGAGTGAAAAAGTTGGCTTAAAGCTCAACATTCAGAAATTGAAGATCATGGCATCTGGTCCCATCACTTCATGGGAAATAGATGGGGAAACAGTGGAAACAGTGGCAGACTTTATTTTTTGGGGCTCCAAAATCACTCGGATGGTGACTGCAGCCATGAAATTAAAAGACGCTTACTCCTTGGAAGAAAAGTTATGACCAACCTAGATAGCATATTCAAAAGCAGAGATATTACTTTGCCGACTAAAGTCCGTCTAGTCAAGGCTATGGTTTTTCCAGTAGTCACGTATGGATGTGAGAGTTGGACTGTGAAGAAAGCTGAGCGCCAAAATTGATGCTTTTGAACTGTGGTGTTGGAGAAGACTCTTGAGAGTCCCTTGGACTGCAAGGAGATCCAACCAGTCCATTCTAAAGGAGATCAGCCCTGGGATTTCTTT
>SJYT01035753.1:1268432-1279031 GCA_006410635.1 Cephalophus harveyi
GATCCAACCAATCCATTCTGAAGGAGATCAGCCCTGGGATTTCTTTGGAAGGAATGATGCTAAAGCTGAAACTCCAGTACTTTGGCCACCTCATGCGAAGAGTTGACTCATTGGAAAAGACTCTGATGCTGGGAGGGGTTGGGAGCAGGAGGAGAAGGGGATGACAGAGGATGAGATGGCTGGATGGCATCACGGACTCGATGGACGTGAGTCTGAGTGAACTCTGGGAGTTGGTGATGGACAGGGAGGCCTGGCATGCTGTGATTCATGGGGTCACAAATAGTTGGACATGACTGAGCGACTGAACTGAACTGAACTGAATATAGTTGACTATATGTAACTCACTAGTCCAGGATTTCCATTTCATTCCTGGTATATTAGTTCTCATTGCTGTGTAGTTTCTATTCTTTGAATATACTAACGATTATGTATTCATTCTACTGTATGTATATAAAGGCATATAAAGTTTGAAACCTAGGGGAACTAGTCTGTGAAGCTAAAAGTCAACACAGTGGTCATTCTTGGTTGAGTGTGCACCAATGCTGTTGAAAATATTATATTTCTTGGCTTGAATGATGGTTATCCATGTATTCACTTTGAAAATTCATCTAACTATATACTTATGATTTATGTATCAATAAAATATTGTGTGTTGTGTGTTATACATGCATATTGTACTTATATATTAAGGGAAATTTTAAGATAACAAAAAGTTATGGTCTTGTGGATTAGACAGTCAAGAATTTGCCCGCAATGTGGAAGACCCAGGTTCGATCCCTGGGTCAGGAAGATCCCATGAAGAGGGAATGGCAACCCACTCCAGTAGTCTTGCCAGGAGAACTCCATGGACAGAGGAGCCTGGCGGGCTACAGTCCATGGGGTTGCAAAGAGTCAGACACACTTTCTAAACTAAAATGTTCACATTATTCTTGTTCTATTGATCTTACTGTATACGGTTTTACTGTTGGATTTGTTCAATGTTTTTTATTTTCTGGATTTATCAAGTTAAATAGGATTTGACTTTCCCATTAGAGAGCAAAATCCTGAGCACTAGGATAATCTTCATATTCATTCATGGATCTCTCCTTAAACAAAAGATACCTTGGTCCCAAAAACTTTGGTCATTGCTCTTGTATCTCCATTTCTTGTATGAAGGATGCACCAATACACATATATTCCATGTTTGTGTGTGCTAGGTTGAAAATTATATGTATTTTAACTTCCCAACTTCAGAGAAGGCAATGGCACCCCACTCCAGTACTCTTGCCTGGAAAATCCCATGGACAGAGGAGACTGGAAGGCTGCAGTCCATGGGGACACTGAGGGTCGGACACGACTGAGCGACTTCACTTTCACTTAACTTCCCAATATTATCACCTTAAATTTCCACTACTATGTTTTAATTAATACGACTTTTTAATTATTTAAGACTTTTATTAACAGGTGCTTACAGTTTGTTGACTTTTTTGAAAAAATCATGCTGTAAACTTTTATTACAAATTAGAAATGAGGTTTTGAAAAATATCAAAACTTGACCAAATATTAAACAATATTAAACAATTAAAAAAAAACCTTTAAAGGCCTTTAAAGGTATATAAAGAAAAACCAGGCTCTTTGAAAAAAAAAAAAGCGCCTTTTTTATTAACAAAAAGAAATGTCTTTATCTAAAAATAATAAAAGCTCCATGCTGAATAGATAATGCAGACAGTTCTAGTTATCTGTTCAACAGACAAAAAGCAAGAACTTATAATCTTCTGTTCCAATATTTTGTTCATTTCTAGTTGCTGGAATTTGATGTTAATTACTTCTTGTTGAATGACTAAACCAAACGATGGTAGAGATAATAAACTGTCATTGACTCAGCTCCATTCTGCTCAGTCTAGAAAGCAGACAGATTCTTAGCTTATGGATCGGCTGCTTTTGTTTCTTTCCTATCTCCTGGTTGAGTGTCTGTATATCAGTAACTGAGGTTGTGGCAGTACCAAGGTTGAGGTGGCTGCTGACCTTGGGTCTCATCTTGATTTTCCTTATTTTCTTCATTGCTGTCCTCTCTGTGCTGTGTTTGGCAGGGACGGCCCCTGGAGAATTGTGATCTAGGTAAAACCCCATAGTTATTCTGTCTCACTGGTCTACCTTGTTCTCTTGCACTCTGGTTGTCAGCACCTTCCATCACTTCTGCCTGCACAGGATGGTTGGAACACTGTAGTCACTGTCCATAGGGTCTCCATACGTACTAAAGTGGGAAACTTCGCCTGCCATAGGGCCTGGCATTCAGGAGCATTCTCCCATCTCTCATTCTCTTCCTCCTTCTCACTGTTCTGCTAATTCTGCTAGTAACTGGGTGGACATGGATAGCTTCCCTAATGGTTATGGTCTGCTATATTTACCGCCTGGTGATGGAACTCCACCAGGGCCTGTAACATCTGCTGCCTCTATAACCTTTTCTCCTTCAACAACATCAGACTCCACACTCTCTCCATCTCCTACTCTGCAAAGCTACTTCCTGGGGCTATTTTTCTTTATGGGGTTTGCTGTACTAATATTCATACATTTTCCTTGGTGGCATTCCTGTTGATGAAACCATATCTGTTTCTTACATTGAACTATTTTACAGTTCCCTCAACCTTCATTGTGATGACCTTGTTGCCACCAATAAATGAGCCTGCCCAGGCCACTGCTTCTTGCATCACTGCCCATTTGACATGCTTTGTGTCCTCTGGGCTGAGGGCAAGGCAGCGGGCAACTGTTGGGTCAGCCTCTCACTGTTCATGGTTGCGATGATGACTAGGGCCAACTGTGGCAGCTGGGGTTCCTCCCGGGTTGTGATGGTAACAAGACAGCAATATGGGCTTCTCAGGACTTTCTGGGGTTGTGCTGTTCAAATTTCAGTGAAACAGTTGTCACTACACTGTCATTCAAGGACTCGCTGTTTGCCCTAATGCGCCATTTTCACATCTTTGCTATGAAGGTTCTAGATATAATTTAGATTCTGCCAATGAACTGCACCAGAAATAAACTTATAGAGCAGAAAAGTAAAAGAAGTTGTTTGTCTTTATTCCAGTAGGCAGTGACTGTTGATATTGCATTCACCAGACATGACTAATTGTAACAGTCAGCAAGAGTTCTTTCCTCCCTGTAAGTCACAAAAGTCAGAGCTCCAGGGAAAGTGTGACATTTTCAGTTGTTTCCTACACTGTCCTTACCAAATTTATTTTCAGTTCAGTTCAGTCACTCAGTCATGTCCGACTCTTTGAGACCCCATGGACTGCAGCAGCCAGGCTTCCCTGTCCATCACCAACTCCAAAAGCTTGCTCAAACTCATGCCCATTGAGTCAGTGAGGCAATCAAACTACCTCATCCTCTGCCATCCTGTTCTCCTCCTGCCTTCAATCTTTCCCAGCATCAGGGTCTTTCCAATGAGTCAGCTCTTCACATCAGGTGGCCAAATTATTGGAGTTTCAGCTTCAGCATCAGTCCTTCCAATGAATATTCAGGACTGATTCCCTTTAGGATGGACTGGTTGGATCTCCTTGCAGTCCAAGGGACTCTCAAGAGTCTTCTCCAACACCACAGTTCAAAAGCATCAATTCTTCAGCACTCAACTTTCTTTATAGTCCAATCCTCACATCCATACACGCTGCTGCTGCTACTAAGTCACTTCAGTCGTGTCCAACTCTGTGCGACCCCATAGATGGTAGCACACCAGGCTCCCCCATCCCTGAGATTCTCCAGGCAAGAACACTGGAGTGGGTTGCCATGTCCTTCTCCAATGCATGAAAGTGAAAAATGAAAGTGAAGTCACTCAGTCATGTCTGACTCTTAGTGACCCCATGGACTGCATCCTACCAGGCTCCTCCATCCTTGGGATTTTCCAGGCAAGACTACTGGAGTGGGTTGCCATTGCCTTCTCTGATGACAACTGGTAAAACCATAGCTTTGACTAGACAGACCTTTGTTGGCAAAGTAATGTCTCTGTTTTTTAATATGCTGGTCTAGGTTGGTCATAGCTTTTCTTCCAAGGAGCTAGTGTGTTTTAATGTCATGGCTGCAGTCACCATCTACAGTGATTTTGGAGCCCAAGAAAATAAAATCCTTCACTGTTTCCATTGTTTCCCCATTTATTTACCATGAAGTGATGGGACTGGATGCCATGATCTTCTTTTTCTGAATGTTGAGTTTTAAGCCAAGATTTTCACTTTTCCTCTTTCACTTTCATCAAGATGTTCTTTAGTTATTTTTCACTTTCTGCCATAAGGGTGATATCATCTGCATATCTGAGGTTATTGATATTTCTTTTGGCAATCTTGATTGCAGCTTGTGCTTCATCCAACCTGGCATTTCACATGATATTCTCTGCATATAAGTTAAGTAAGCAGGGTGACAATATTCAACCTTGATGAACTCTTTTCTCTATTTGGAACCAGTCTGTTGTTCCATGTCCATTTCTAACTGTTGCTTCTTGACTTGCATAAAGATTTCTCAAGAAGCAGGTCAGGTGGTCTGGTATTCACATTTCTCTAAGAGTTTTCCACAGTTTATTGTGATCCACACAGTCAAAGGCTTTGTCATAGTCAATAAAGCAAAAGTAGATGTTTTTCTGGAACTCTCTTGCTTTTTCCATGATCCTCTGCCTTTTCTAAATCCAGCTTGAATATCTGGAAGTTCATGTACTGTTGAAGCCTGGCTTGGAGAATTTTGAGCATTACTTTGCTAGCATGTGAGTTAAGTGCCTCTGCCAGAGACTCCTGGACCCTCACAGTCTTGAGGGTGAGGGACCTTCACAAAACTTGGCCCACTGGAGAAGGTAATGGCTAACCACTTCAGTATTCTTGCCTTCAGAACCCCATGAACAATATGAAAATTTGCTTTAGTAAATCTGAAGGATGCTGGTGCTCTGCAACTGACTTCCAAGCCTAGCAATGGTTTTAAGCACTTAATTCCTTGTATTAAATCCCTTTCATAGAATGATTTTTATATCCCATATCATGCTGATATAGTCTAAATGTTATAATGTTTGAGGAAATAGCTATTTTTAGCAAACATAACTAATCCAATTGCATTTTGGTAGGTGAATTGTTCAATTCAGCAAGTGCATGTGCTTTTATTGTTTATAAAGTTCATTTTTATTCTTATATCAGCTTAAGTTGGGGCATCCCTGGTATCTTAGCAGTAAAGTATCTGCATGCAATGCAGGAGCCACAGAAAACATGGGTTTGATCTCTGTGTCTGGAAGATCCTCTGGAGAAGGGAATGGTTACTCATTCCAACATTCTTGCCTGGAGAATTCTATGGACAGAGAAGCCTAATGGTCTGCAGTCTGTGGGGTCACAAAGAATCAGACACCACTGACTAATACTTTCACAGCTTACGTTAGTTCAGTTCAGTTCAGTCGCTCAGTTGTGTCCAACTCTTTGCGACCCCATGAATCGCAGCATGCCAGGCCTCCCGGCCCATCACCAACTCCCGGAGTTCACTCAGACTCACGTCCATCGAGTCCATGATGCCATCCAGCCATCTCATCCTCTGTTGTCCCCTTCTCCTCCTGCCCCCAATCCCTCCCAGCATCAGAGTCTTTTCCAATGAGTCAACACTTCGCCGGAGAAGGCAATGGCGCCCCACTCCAGCAATCTTGCCTGGAAAATCCCATGGATGGAGGAGCCTGGTAGGCTGCAGTCCATGGGGTCGCTAAGAGTCAGGCATGACTGAGCGACTTCACTTTCACTTTTCACTTTCATGCATTGGAGAAGGACATGGCAACCCACTCCAGTGTTCTTGCCTGGAGAAACCTTTTCCAGTCCTGTGGCCACTGCTGAGTTTTCCAAATTTGCTGGCAGATTGAGTGCAGCACTTTCACAGCATCATCTTTCAGGATTTGAAATAGCTCAACTGGAATTCCATCACCTCCACTAGCTTTGTTCGTAGTGATGCTTTCTAAGGCCCACTTGACTTCACATTCCAGGATGTCTGGCTTTAGATGAGTGATCACACCATTGTGATTGTAAGGGTTGTGAAGATCTTTTTTGTACAGTTCTTCCATGTATTCTTGCCACCTCTTCTTATGTTAGGGCACATGTAAATTACAATTATTCATTGATCATCTACAGGCATGCCTCTGAGATATTATAGGTTTAGTTTCAGACCACTATAAGAAAGCAAATAGTATAGTAAAGTGAGTCAAACAATTTTTTTGGCTTCCCAGTGCATATAAAAGTTATGTTCATACTGTTCTATAGTCTATTAAGTATACAATAGTATTATGTGCAAAAAAAACTTATATACCTTAATTATAAAGTAATGCTGAGGGGGAAGGATAAACTAAGAATTTGGGATTAATATATACACACTACTATATATAAAATAGATAACCAAGAAGGACCTACTGTATAACACAAGGACCTATGCTCAGTTTTCCATAATAACCTATAACGAAAAAGGTTCTGAAAAGGAATATGTATAATAAAAGGTATATGTATTATTGAATCACTTAGCTGTATACTTGAAAAATAACACAATGTTGTAAATTAACTATGAGGTGAAGTCACTCAGTCGTGTCCGACTCTTTGCGACCCCATGGACTGTAACCTACTAGGCTTCTCTGTCCGTGGGATTCTCCAGGCAAGAATACTGGAGTGGGTTGCCATTTCCTTCTCCAGGGGATCTTCCCGACCCAGGGATTGAACCCGGGTCTCCCGCATTGGAGGCAGACGCTTTAACCTCTAAGCCACCAGGGAAGCAAAAAAATTAATATTAACTAAAATTAATTAAATTAATTAAAATTAACTATACCTCAATAAAAGTAATAATACTGTTGGAAAAATGGTCCTATACACTTACTTGAGGAAGGGTTGCCACAAACCTTCATTATGTAAAAAGCACTATCTATCAAGAGCAATAAAGCAAAGTACATTTAAACAAGATATGCCTGTTCTATCTTCTTAACATTGTGCTATGTCCTGGTGTTATAAGAATATTGTATAACATACTTTATGCTTATAATATTATATTAGAAATTATAATCCTTGGTTTGGCAACTAAGACTTCTTTTGTTATAAGGACACTTGGATTAGGTAAAAGATTATCTTATTTTATTCCACACTATAACCTGTCATATTGTAAGAATTGATTGCATTATAAACTTTACCATTTACTTAATAAACATAATTTTCTTCTATGTACAAAAATCTGTATTTGTTTACAGAGTTACAAAGATGAATGCAATGTGGTCCATTTCCCAATACACACACAATCCAATTGACAAGGATAAGCATAGTCATGACAAATTATAATAAGTTTAGCTTATGTTGAACTCAACATAGAAGTATTAAAAAATAGCAAACTACAATAGCATAACCAAAGGGTTTCTTTCTGCATCAAGAGTTGAATAAACCTTGACATTTGAATAGAAATGTTGTCTGCCCCTAATTTGAATTCAACCAAGGCTAACAAGGAAGATGGACATTTTGGATATACAGAACAGCTAGAAAATAATATAAATGCATCAAAATAAAATCACTCTTAGGTAATCAAAAATATTACATGATACTGGAGTATAAATTTTATGCTTTCAAGATGAGTTTGAATTTTATTCTCTAGGCGATCAGAAGCCAACAAAAGAGAGTTCTCAGTGGAAAACATGATCAAAGTTGAATTTAGAATTCCAGTGGTAATAGGAATTATGGAATAGAGGGGAGAATAAAGGTATTCTGAAAATACCAATATCCTTCCTTTCCTTGTCCTTAATGTCCATTTTGTAAAGGTGATGCTGTGTCATTGACATAACTGCTGGAGTGTAAGCGCTTGACATTAAACTTTTAAAATTATTGATTGTAATGTAAGTGTCTGATATTAAGTTTTTGATTGCCAAGGAATCCATTTCAAAGACATCCATCTCAAACATACTGTCAGCTATAAGACATAGCTCAACTAAATGAGAAACCAGGCTGCCCCACCATGAGATTTTCTTTTTAGAAAACCCTGAGTAACCTAGGTTTACCGAGAGTGATCTCTATTTTTCTTTCTCATGCTATAATTCCCACTCTTATGCTTAAATTCTCTAATAAAGAGTGAACCTGTGAAGTCTTAGGCATCCCTCTTTTGGACACCAATAAAGGCAGAGCTCCAGGTTGGCATGCTTTTTCTCTCTTTCCTCATGACTTTGCTATGTAGCCCTTGAGTGTGCCATGTACCTTCCAGGACCTCTGTCTGAGTAATACATATCTTTTTTTCCCAAAAGTTCCTTGATGGTTTTTTTGCTGATGTGCATCTTGCAATCAAAACAAGAACTACAAGAGCCTGTCCAGCCACAACACTGACTTTGGTTGGGAAGATATCTGTGGGGGATCCCATAAGTACATCAAACATTCCTAGCCAATAGTGTCACTATTGATATGCTGAGAATGACAGTAAAAACCTGGCTTATAGCAAAAATGAGGTACTTAACAACTGAAGTTCTTCAGAAGTGAAAATGAAAGTGAAAGTGGTTCAGTCATGTCCAGCTCTTTGCGACTCCATTGACTACACAGTCCATGGAATTCTCCAGGCCAGAATTCTTGAGTGGGTAGCCTTTTCCTTCTCCAGGGGATCTTCCCAACCGAGGGATCGAACCCAGGTCTCCCGGATTGCAGGCAGATTCTTTACCAGCTGAGCCACAAGGGAAGTTCTTCAGACAAGGGTCCAAACCAATCTTTCAAAAATAATATTTTTTTGAATTCTGCTATGTATAATGAGAAATATTAATGCATGTCTTCATGAACTCATACATGGCTAGTTACCTTAATATTATAATTTTAATGTTTTGTTTTTTCAAAAAAGCATGCCCATAATTTGTATGGTTGGTCTAAATTCTACCCATTTGTATACTTTGTCTAATGATATTGTTGATCAATTTACTTTTTGAATAAATTTGGCCTGTTATCAAATCCCCAATAAGCAGTAAGAACTGAGAAATCCTCCAAGCTAAAACGAAGCATTAGCGATAGGGTTTCAAACCTAAAATGGTTTATGACAGACCATTTATATTTAAGAAAATCAATGTAAAAGTGTCTAGTAAAAGCTAGCTCATTACCTATATTTCTCCAATTTTTCAAGGACAAATATAATGTCTCTGATATTTTTCCCTTATTATTCTTTCTTTGGCTCTCTTTTTTGTCATTGAACACATTTTTCTGGATCCTAAGGGATGAAAAGTTCATTTTAAAGTCAAATATATAAGCTGTAATTAGGTTCAGGACTTTATTTCTTTAGTGAAAAAACTGAGGTCACAGTATAGTTCTGGTTTACCTTTATGGATAAAGATGTTAAGATCCCTTCTTATTAAGTTTTGTGCTTTTTTGATCACATTCAAGAAACAAACAAAAAATTCAATTATTTAATCACTGTGTCTTTTTCTATGATGGAGTAATGGAACCATCATATTATTCCTCTGTTTTCATTATCCATCTTCCTATGTTCTATTATGACAGAACAAATGACAAAGTTAAAAACAATACTTTTGTTTAATACTTCTGAGCACCTTTAAATGCCATACTTTTGCATCAAACTAAACATTACTTTGGCCACCTCATGAGAAGAGTTGACTCATTGGAAAAGACTCGGATGCTGGTAGGGATTGAGAGCAGGAGGAAAATGGGACGACAGAGGATGAGATGGCTGGATGGCATCACCAACTCGATGGACGTGAGTTTGAGTGAACTCCGGGAGATGGTCATGGACAGGGAGGCCTGGCGTGCTGTGATTCATGGGGCTGCAAAGAGTAGGACACGACTGAGCAACTGAACTGAAACGTTACTCTTAAAATTTATTATATTCCCCAAACAGAGAAGTTCCTCATAAGGAAATATGTAAAGAGTTCCAGTTTCTCAAATTACACTTGGATTGACTAGTGAGTAAAAAACAGTGTTCTTGACTCATTGGGTTTTAATTCTCCATCAGAGTTATCTCCAGAGAACTGCATTTCTACATCTAAGGAGACTCTTGCTTGTCCTTCTTAATTGAGAACAGCAGCTCAAGTAACACAACAGTGTAAAGAAAGACCATCAGTAAAAATGTCATATCAATATGAATTAAAATAAATGGATTTGCTAGCTATCAGTGCATTTGTCAGGACATTGCTAGTCTTGACTCACATATCATATGTATGAACTGTTGATCACGGTTGATTTTTCCTGATACAATATGTACACCATCAATTATAGCAATTGTCTGCACAATGTAAAATCAGTTGGCATAAAGCTATAATAAAAATTGTGTTATACTACTGTAAATATGAGCATACAGATCAATTGGACAAAACAGCAATTATAGAAGGACAAAGAGAAGTTAATTATTTAGTATATGATAAATAGAGCATACCAAATTGGAATGAAAAAAATTATTATTCAGTCAAGTATCTTAGGATAAATAGTGATTTAGGAAACATACATATAATTTCTATAACTGCATCTATATGTTTACTTCATTTTTTTTCTTACTTTAATAGGTATTTTATGAACTAAAGCAGTGCTTTAAAGCCAGGAGACACATGTCAGAATAACTTTTTCAGCTCTCTCAAAATATGCGTTACAGCTGTATTCACTTGAAAAAATTGAGCAAACTAAAATA
>SJYT01035753.1:1279269-1293940 GCA_006410635.1 Cephalophus harveyi
GATATGAAAAAACATAATAATATGATATTGAGAAAATTGACCAGGATACAAAATTACATGTGTAGTATACCAGAGGTGGGAAGTAAAAGAGAGAGAAGAATTAGAGAAAATACACCACAAAACAATAATAATTATTCCTAGATACTGGAAATAAAATAGATTTTCCTATTTCGTTTACTCTGTTACCTTTGCTATCTATATTTTCGAATTCATCTTCCCTTGGTACATACTTCTTTTGCATTAATAATATTATCAAAGTTAGAAGAAAGACTGAGTTATGTATTATGTGCTATATATAATAATTATACATAAACAGGGCTTCCCTGATAGCTCAGTTGGTAAAGAATCTGCCTGCAATGCAGGATACCCCAGTTCAATTCCTAGGTCAGGAAGATCCCCTGGAGAAAGGATAGGCTACCCACCCCAGTATTCTTGGGCTTCCCTTGTGGCTAAGCTGGTAAAGAATCCGCCTGCAATGAGGGAGACCCGGGTTTGATCCCTGGGTTGGGAAGATCCCCTGGAAAAGGGAAAGGCTACCCACTCCAGTATTCTGGCCTGGAGGATTCCATGGACTCTGCAGTCCGTGGGGTCACAAAGAGTGGGACGTGACTGAGGGACTTTCACTTTCATACATAAATAATGCATTTTATTATATTTAATGTTCAATTTCATATTATGTATTAGAGTTTTCCCAGTGACTCAGATGGTAAAGAATCTGCCTGCAATGGAGGAGACACAGGTTTGATCCCTGGGTTGGGAAGTTCCCCTGGAGTAGGAAATGGCAACCCACTCCAGCATTCTTGCCTGGAGAATTCCATGGACAGAGGAGCCTGGAGGGCTACAGTCCATGGGGTTACAAAGAGTCAGACACAACTGAGCAACTAACACACTAACATTATATATTATTTATATTCTGTATTATATGTTATATATTTCTATATTGCTATAAATTTCATTCTGTGTTATTTATATATTATAATTTCTAAATTGTATTGTATAATTTATATAATTTATATATTATATATAACATATGTAATTCCTGAAACCAATTCTATTTCACATAACATAATTGTTTTTACTTACCTTTCTTTTCACTGAACACCTTGAAGGCATCATGCCTGTCTCTTATACACATCTAGATGTGTATAAGAGACAGCAGAAATAATGATAGAATACATTGAATGGTAAATGAAAACTATATCTGTCAAACTATAATCATTATAGATCTTTAGAGTTGCAAAAGACTTTAGACATCATATAATATAATCCTATCTTCCTGGAGATTAGAAGACTGATTAATCAGTAGTTTTTTTTAAATATAGTATGGACTTTGAACATGTATTTCTCAAAAGACTGTGTAAGAAACAGTGGAAACAACGAAATAAGTCATACAAATTAAGAAGCAAACCAGTGAAACACCAGCTAAAATGTTCTGATAATTCTTTCCAGGTCTATGTAATTTTGGATTAAACTAAACTGTCCCTTTAGAGACAAGGTAAAAACCAGATCTAAGGAGTTGTTTTCAAAAGGAAAGGCTGATCATCTTATTCTCCATGGCTTATCCTCATTCTTAAACTTATATAAAAATTTCTGAGCCTCATAGAAAAACTGTCTTCACTGGTACGGTGGCCAGACTTCCAGCAAATTAAAATTCTCAAGTAATTCACCTGGAACTAAGGCAATGGGGAAAAAGAAAAGATCCACAAGTTCCAAAATCTTATGGAAGAAGACTCTGCCCATAAAACAGAAAGAAACACAATGTATTGAAATTTCAGTGAGGTGGTAGATTGAAAGCAGAATCACCATGATGATACCACAGGTATGCAGAATTAGAATAGAAAGTAAAATCAATATAGAAAGTTTTGTTGTTATAAAACAATTGTCACAGTGGTAAAGAACCCACCTGCAATATAGGAGACAAGGGTTCCATCCCTGATCTGGGAGGATCCCACATGCCAAGGAGCAACTGAGCCTGTGTACCACAACTACAGACTCTGTGCTCTTATTGCCCAGGAACTGCAACTACTGAAGCCCAGGCACCCTAGAGCCTGTTCTCCATATTAAGAGAAACGACCTCAATAGAGTAGCCCCTGCTTTCTGCAACTAGAAAATAGCCCACACAGCAATGAAGACCCAACACAGCCAAATTAATTAATTTTAAAAATTGTCTATTACCATTCAAACTGCATCCATTTTTGTAATCAAAATGTATGATTATTTTAAAGTCTTATTTATTTATTTATGTTGTTGTTATTCAGTTGCCCAGTCATGTCCAACTCTTTGTGACCCTATGGGCTGTAACAGAGACTTCTCTGTCCCTCTGCATCTCCTGAAGTTTGCCCAAGTTCATGTCCTTTGCATCAGTGATACCATCCAGCCATCTCATTCTCTGATGCCCTCTTCTCCTTCTGCCCTCAAACTTTCCCAGCATCAGGGAGTTTTCCAATGAGTCAGCTGTTCGCGTTAGGTGACCAAAACACTGGAGTTTCAGCTACAACATCAGTCCTTCCAACAAGTATTCTGGGTTGATTTCCCTTAAGATTGACTGGTTTGATCTCCTAGCTGTCCAAGGGACTCTCAGGAGTCTTCTTCAGCACCACAGTTTGAAGGCTCAGTTCTTCGATGCTATGCCTTCTTTATAGTCCAGCTCTCACAACTGTACGTGACAACTGGGAAGACCAGAGCCTTAACTATAGAGAATTTTGTTGGCAGAGTCATGTCTCTGCTTTTCAACATAATGTCTATGTTTGTCATAGTTTTCCTGCCAAGAAGCAATTGTCTTGTAATTTCATGACTGCAGTCATCATCTGCAGTGATTTAAGATTTAGGCTTTAGCCCAATAAGAGGAAATCTGTCACTACTTCCACCTTTTCCCTCTCTGTTTGCCATGAAGTAATGGAGCCAGATGCCATGATTTTTTTTTTTTTAATATTTAGTTTTAAGCTAGCTCTTTCACTTTCTTCCTTCACCCTCATCAAGAGGATCTTTAGTTCCTCTTCACTTTTTTGCCATTAGAGTAGTAGTATCCATGTATCTGAGGTTGTAGATATTTCTCCCACCTATCTTGATTCTAGCTTGTAACTCATCCAGCCCAGTGTTTCTCATGATGTGCTCAGTGTATAGATTAAACAAACAGAGTGACAGCAGACAGCCCTGTCGTATTCCTTTCTCAATCTTGAACCAATCAGTTGTTCCATACAGGGTTCTAACTGTTGCTTCTTGACCTGCATATGGGTTTCTCAAGAGACAGGTAATATGGTCTGGTATTCCCATCTCTTTAAAAGCTTTCCACAGTTTATTATGATTCACACAGTCAAAGGGTTTGGCGTAGTCAATGAAAGAGAGGTGGATGTTTTTCTGAAATTCCCTAGCTTTCTGTATGATCCAGCGAATGTTGGCAATTTGATCTCTGGTTCCTCTTCCTTTTATAAACTGAGCTTGGACATCTGGAAGTTCTTGGTTTGCATAATGCTGAAGCCTAGCATACAAGATTTTAAGCATGATCTTACTAGCATGGGAGATGTGTGCAATTGTCCAATAGTTAGCACATTCTTTAGTACTACCCTTCTTGGGAATCTGGATAAGGATTGATCTTTTCCAGTCCTGTGGCCACTGCTGGGCCTTTCAGATTTGCTGACATATTGAATGCAACACCTTGAAGGCATCATGCTTTAGAGTTTTGAATATTTCCACTGGAATTCCATCACATCCATTAGCTTTATTAACAGCAGTGCTTCCTAAGGCCCACTTGAATTTGCTCTGTGGAATGTTGGGCTCTGGGTGGCTGACCACACCATTGCAGTAATCAGGTTCTTTAAGATCTTTTTATTTATACTTGATTTATATTCTCACTAGACTTTCTTTCATATGATAACTTCTCCATTATTTTGTTTTATCTCTCAGTTTATATTTATGTCTTCAATTTTTATTTTCAAGATAAGTAGATAGTTTATTTTCAAATTTCTTACATATTACAACTTCATTTCTGTTATCATTCATTAAAACAACTTGGTTGGTAGAACTGCTTGTGTTCCAAATTTTATCAACTCACATTCTCTGAATATTTCTTTATGTCTTGCCCAGAATGTTTCAAGAGAATAAATCTGATGACAGCTTGATTCTTTTTTTTTTTTTGGTTTGAACCAATTTGCTTTTCAGGTCTTAATGCATAAACAATTGTTTTGTAAATATTTGAAATATTTTATTTTTCCCATATGTGTCCATATGTGGGCCATTTTCTCTTGAATCCATGGGTGTATGGTGATTGTGGCTTATTGATTATAAAATATTTTTGAGCACTGTTGAAATAATCCTTGTTTAAAAACAAATAAATTAGGGTGTAGCCTTTAGCCATTGAATGATGATCATTTTTTCTGGAAAGGATTGATGCAAGGTTAGAACCCTATTTTTATCAGTTGCATGTGTGAGTCATCAACTCATTACATGTGCCTAGTGACAAAGTATAGTGAGGGAAAGTGTTTATTTTCAATTTTCATTCATGTAAAGCTCAAACTGGGAATTTCTTCTCACATTAACTTCATTATTACTACTGCTCACTGGAAAAGACTCTGATGCCGGGAGGGATTGGGGGCAGGAGGAGAAGGGGATGATCGAGGATGAAATGGCTGGGTGGCATCACAGACTCGATGGACGTGAGTCTGAGTGACCTCTGGGATATGGTGATGGACAGGGAGGCCTGGCATGCTGCGATTCATGGGGTCGCAAAGAGTCGGACAAGACTGAGTGACTGAACTGAACTGAACTGACATCATCTCCACTGCATCCAAAAATATTTTATCTTAGGCATTTTTAGCTTTTGAAGTTTAAAGATTGACTTTGGGAAGAAGATGCTGTACTGAGGCTCTGTAAATATTTAGAGTTTACTGTTTTAGGTTGATGGAGAAGGCAATGGCATCCCACTCCAGTACTCTTGCCTGGAAAATCCCATGGACAGAGGAGCCTGGTAGGCTGCAGTCCATTGGGTCACTGAGAGTTGGATACAACTCAGTGACTTCACTTTCACTTTTCACTTTCATGCATTAGAGAAGGAAATGGCAACCCACTCCACTGTTCTTGCCTGGAGAATCCCAGGGATGGTGGAGCCTGGTGGGCTGCCGTCTATGGAGTCACACAGAGTCGGACATGACTGAAGTGACTTAGCAGTAGCAGTTTTAGGTTGAGACTAATTCAGTGATTTGACATTTCAGTGATTTGACATTGCAGATGTGAATTTGTCTGATACCCAGTTAGTGTCTGTCTGTCTTATAATGTGTCAGGGTAAATAAGTAGGCCCATTATAAAGACTGAAAACATTAAAAATGTCAATATTAATAAAGTCCAGAAACTGAACATATGTTATTATTATGTTTATTCTATACACCCTAATTTGTATGAGTCTGATGGAAGATGGATGATGGGAACTGGTTGCAAAAATCTACAAGTTAATGAAATTAAACTGTATTATTTGTGATGGATGAAGTCTCAGTTACCAGGTGTTTAATAATAGTATAGATAATGCAAAAACTGAAAAGGGATTCTGGTTTAATTATGTATTTTCTGTGTAGCTTTACTAATGAATTTAATTGGTCTCTGGGAGATAGCACAACTGAGATGTCAAAAAGCATTTTTAGCCTCCAAATCCAAAGTAAAATGGCACTTTAAATAACAATCCTTGAGTAATAGTAAAAGAAATAATATTAGAAAGATCTATTGAGATAAATATATGCAACTGTAACCGCAGCATCATATAATTCTGTGCATCATCTGTGTATAAAAACTATGAGAATTAATTATTTGTATTTACTTTTTTTGATAATTCTCTGTTTTGAGTTTGACATATTAACACTTAAATCTCCTCTAAAAAAATATCAGGAGTATGCTGTTTGCTGTCCTCTAAGCCATATGGTTTTTAAACATCCCTATTAATTACTTTTACTTTTTCAAGTTTGATATATGCCAGCTATCTTGGTTGTTTTGGGTTGCTGTAACAAAAATTCCATGGAAACACTTATTTCTTACAGTTCCAGGTTCATTGTCTGGTGATGGTTAACTTTCTGGTTCACAGATGGCCATCATCTTGCTATATCCTTACATGTTAAAGAGGGAGAACTCTGGTCTTTTCAGTCTCTTATAAGGGAGCACTGTTCCCATTTTTGAGGGTTCCGTCCTCATGACTTAATTACCTCCCAAATGTCCCAGCTCCAAATACAAGCACACTGGGGACTTAGGCTTCAACATATGAATGTTGGGTGAAAGTAAACATTCAGAGCATAGCACCAGCAAACTAAGGTATTTCATAATTTAAGATTGCTATATTATTATTTTCTAAAATTTATGCATAAATGTTGGGACGAATGTACAGGTTTTTCTCTACTTACATGCCAATATTGTAAGTTTTATCCATATTTTCACCATGATTTGGGCAATAGAGGATTTTTCCCCTACCTTCTTAAATGTTGTCTGTGCATGAGGCTTGAAGGAATATTGATGCTTTCTGGGTTAGACTTTGTATGAGAGATGATTACTCAAAATCTGACAGACTGATTTTTAAAAATTCAACAGATAGAAACAGCAAGCAAAAATCAGTGGTCTTAAAAAAAATTATTTATTTATTCATTTTTGGTTGTGCTGGGTCTTCGTTGCTGTGTGGGCTTTTTTCTAGTGGCGAGCGGAAGTTGCTCTCTAATTGTAGTGAACAAGTTTCTCATTGCAGTGGCTTCTCTTGTTGTGGAGTGGAGACTCTAGGTTGTGTGGGCTCAGTAGTTGCAGCTCCTGGGCTTTAGAGCATAGGCTCAGTAGTTGTGGCACACAGGCTTAGCTGCTCAGCAACACATGGGATCCTCCTGATACAAGGATCGAACCCATATCTCCTTCCTTAGCAGGCAGACTCTTCACCACTGAGCCACCAGGGAAGCCCCAAGTCAGTGATCTTTTACATGCAAGAAAATATTGTGACATTTGAGCTATAGAAGGCTTTCCTGGTGGCTCAGCTGGTAAAGAACCCGCCTGCAATGCGGGAGACCTGGGTTCGATCCCTGGGTTGGGAAGATCCCCTGAAGCAGGGAAAGGCTACCCACTTCAGTATTCTGGCCTGGAGAATTCCATGGACTGTACAGTCCATGGGGTTGCAAAGAAACAGACACAACTGAGCGACTTTTACTTTCACTTTGAGCTATAGAAAGGACCTGCCTGATATAGAGAACAGACTTGTGGACATAGGCAGGGAAGGAGAGGGTGGGACAAATTCAGAGAGTAGCATTGAAACATATGCATTATCATATGTAAAATTAGATAACGAGTGAAAATTTACTGTATGATGCAGAGAGCTCAAACCCAGTGCTCCCTGGTGGGATCGGGTGAGAGGTGTGAGGAAGGTTCAAGAGGGATGGGACACACATATACCTATGGCCTGATTCATGTTGATATATGGCAGAAACCAACACAATATTGTAAAGCCATTATCCTCCAATTAAAAATAAACAAATTTTTTAAAAAAGTAAGTGTCTGCCTTACTGAGACACCGATATCTGAGTTGAAAGTGAATGGACAGATCTGCTTTCATGGGATACAAATACATTCTAAACACATGCGCAGTTATTAAAACACTGAGCCAATTTTGTATCAGGACAATAGTCCAGTTTTTTACAAAGCAAGTCCACTCATTCTGTGATAGAAAAGGTTGAGAATGAAAATCTGGCTTGGCTAAGACTTGTCTGATGCCACCTTCCTTAGTATGCACATCACATCCTGCCAGCTGTACTGCAGGGAGCAAGCGGTTATCACACAAACGAGCATCCTCCAAGCCAGAATAAAAGCACCGCTACTCTCCATCTAAACTAGTTTTATAGACGGAAGATAAAATAAATAGGGACAAAAAAAGACGGACGGAGAATGAGAAAAGGAGAGAATGAAATAACCCTTTTCTAAGAAGGCAACAACCAATAGAATCTTTTTTTTTTTTTTTACCATTTTCTACTAGAAAAAAACAAGTGTTATCTCAACCACTAAACAGAAGAGCCAATGACTAGGGTTCCAAGCTGTGAAAGGAAGTAGCAACTTATACCAGGTAGAAATTCCTTTCTGTCTCCTCTTTAATTTTTCTAAACTATGATTTTTCTATTAAAATCCTAGTACTAACTTCTAGAGATCTGGTGTCTGTCCTCTACCTGTTCTTGAGTGAAAAAGCCCTTGAAAAAACTTCATTACTAATGACCTTCAGGATATTTATTGGAAAGGAGAAGAGGCAGTGCAATAAAAGGAGGCAGTCTCTACTTCTATTTTCTTGAGCAGAGGTCTGTGGAACATTAGGATGCAGCTGACAAAACTGCAGCTGTTGCCTATCTATGAACTCGTGTCCCAAATTAGTAAAAATTAGCTGTTTTGCAATTATAGAAACAGCTGTTCTGCTTATTTAGGAATACTGTTGCAATAGCTTTTATAAAACCTATCACCATATGTTTTGTTCTGTATAATAGGTGAAAGTGGCTGAGGGTACTCAGACATGCTACAACTTAACATATTGTTTTCATTTTCTGAATACGTTACACATATTTCATTCATAGCTTTTCAGCACTGAGTTTCTTTAGTGGCAGTTGTTTTTCTTACAAAAAATGGATGTCTTTCCCTTTTTCTACTGTATATTTAACAATGTATGTTTTTTCCATTTCCTGTACCTATTGGGATTTGAATGTGGAAGACATTCTTGAATTTATTCATTTTACTGTGCTTCATTTATAAAATTCTTAGTGAATAATTTATTACAAATTCTTAATTTGATATTCATTGTTTTCTTAGCTCTATTCTTATTTCTCATATTTAACTTGATTTGTATGCTTAATTTTGAAGAAAGCCTTCACTTTCTGTATTAGATTTAGGTTAGAAAAGTGAGTTTTCAATCTGCATTTACTAAAATGGAATCTAAAAAAAAATTATACAAATGAACTTATTTACAAAATAGGAACAGACTTAGAGAACAAAGAACTTATCATCACCAGAGGGGAAGGGTGGGGTAGAGGGATGGATAGGGAGTTTGGGACTGACAAGAAAAGAATTGTAAATTACTATATTGTGCAGCTGTAATGTATATGATGTTGTATACTACACATCAATAAAAAAGAAAGTGAAAAAAAATAATAAAGCTATGCTTCCTCTCACAATGAGTGGCTATTTTATGTTAAAATGTCTTTGAATTGAGCTTAATAAGATCCCTGTTTTCAAAAGTGGGATTTCAAACACAATCATGATAGCTCACCCAAGTACTAATATAAAAAATTATAGTAAATTAATGCACTATTATGAATGATCCATCTTAAAGAGTCTAACATCGTGTTTGCAATGTAACTAACTGCTTTGATTCATATGACTGTAGAGAGATTTATACCATATATAAAGGAGGGCAATCCATTTAATGTGTGAATAAAATTAAGAATAAAATACTATGTGAGGGAAATTCTCTAGTGGACCAGAGGGTAGGACTCTTGTGCTTTTACTACCATGGCCCAGGTTAGATCCCTGGTCAGGGAACTAAGATGCTGCAAACCACGGGGCACAGCCACACAAAAAATTATGTGTGTTTTATGATAGGACTGTGAAATAAGGTTTTTGTTTTTATATTTGTCTTTGTAACTCAAGAATGAAAGTCAATATTTATTTTGCTACAAATTTTGTGCATACATAGGACTTATTTAGACACATATAACTCTGAAAATACACTTAGGCTTTTATCACCAAGAAACCAGTCAGTACAAGCAGTGCACCATTAGATTTTTTTAGTTCATTGTGATCAATTAATGTTTTCAACACAATGTTTGCTAAATAAAGTAGCAGTATCCTCATAGAGGTGGCTTTTAGAATTGAATTATGCATGTGCTATAGACCTTTCTCCCAATAAGAAACAAATAGAGAATTTATAAATTTTAAATGTAAAACATGATTTTACAAATAAACATCTCATATTTGGTGTATTTAAAGGCAGCAGAACCTAGCATATGTGTGTAATAGAAAGATATAGCATTTCACGTGACTGTTTTATTGTTCTTGGACTCTGCACTGTTCATTTATTTATTTTGGAATTATCTGCGTTAATGAAAGATAGTGATGACTCATATAAAATTGAATGATGGATGTCGTTCATTCACATTGTATTTGGTGCTGGAAGAGCCTTTTATTCTTCTGTTCAAATATGGATTCTGGGAATTCCTGACAATGCAGTCCAAAAACCAATCTCACATAGAAAAAAAAAAAAATCAGTAGATAGCTTCTGCATCTTTTGTTTTTCGCTCAGCCTCTTCTCTTGCCCTTTCCTTTATGCAGGACCTGATTTCATGTCCAGGCTTCCTTGGTGGCCCAGAGGTTAAAGCATCTGCCTCCAATGTGGGAAACCCGGGTTCGATCCCTGGGTCGGGAAGATCTCCAGGAGAAGGAAATGACAACCCACTCCAGTATTCTTGCCTGGAGAATCCCATGGATGGAGAAGCCTGGTGGGCTACAGTCCACGGGGTCGCAAAGAATCGGACACGACTGAGTGACTTCACTTTCACAAGAGAATATCACAATTTGTACAATACCACATATGCTGCTCTAATAGCCATTACATCTCTGTCAACTAGTCAGGAAACCTCAGTTGTAACATTTCAGGGAATAAGGGTCATTATCTCCCATTGGACTCCTTTGAACATTTCTGACTACAAGTCAATTGTTCTATGATGAGCAAAGTCAGACTGCATGGCATATTTAAGTGCTTTGGTTCTAGAATCAGAAAAACCTAGTTATGAGTATTAACTCTCAAAGATAAACAAGTTGCTTACTTTCTGTGAGCTGAGTTTCTTCTACACAAAATAGGAATAATAATAGCATTACCTCCTATGGTTGTGACAATTCAGTGAGCTAATGTACCCACAAAAGCTAAGCTCAAGTGACTTGAAAATAGTTCAGTTCAGTTCACTTCAGTTGCTCAGTCATGTCCGACTGTTTGCAACCCCATGAACTGCAGCACGCCAGGCCTCCCTGTCCATCACCAACTCCTGGAGTTCACCCAAACTCATGTGTGTCAAGTCGGTGATGCCATCCAGCCACCTGATCCTCTGTCATCCCCTCCTGCCCCCAATCCCTCTCAGCATCAGGGTCCTTTCCAATGAGTCAACTCTTCACATGAGGTGGCTAAAGTATTGGAGTTTCAGCCTCAGCATCAGTCCTTCCAATGAACACCCAGGAATGGTCTCCTTTAGGATGGACTGGTTGGATCTCCTTTCAGTGCAAGGGACTCGCAAGAGTCTTCTCCAGCACCACAGTTCAAAAATCATCAATCTTTTTGGCACTCGATTTCTACACAGTTCAGCTCTCACGTCTGTACATGATCACTGGAAAAACCATAGCCTTGACTAGACAGAACTTTGTTGGCAAAGTAATATCTCTGCTTTTGAATATGCTACCTAGATTGGTCATAACTTTCCCTTTAAGGAGTGTCTTTTAATTTCATGGCTGCAATCACCATCTGCAGTGATTTTGGAGCCCCCCAAAATAAAGTCTGACACCTGTCTCTTATACACNGCTTTTGAATATGCTACCTAGATTGGTCATAACTTTCCCTTTAAGGAGTGTCTTTTAATTTCATGGCTGCAATCACCATCTGCAGTGATTTTGGAGCCCCCCAAAATAAAGTCTGACACTGTTTCCACTGTTTCCCCATCTATTTCCCGTGAAGTGATGGGACCAGATGCCATGATTTTCGTTTTCTGAATGTTGAGCTTTAAGCCAACTTTTTCATTCTCTTCTTTCACTTTCATCAAGAGGCTATTTAGTTCCTCTTCACTTTCTGCCTTAAGGGTGGTGTCATTTGCATATCTGAGGTTATTGATATTTCTCCCGGCAATCTTGATTCCAGCTTGTGCTTCTTCTAGCCCAGTGTTTCTCATGATGTACTCTGCATATAAGTTAAATAAGCAGGGTGACGATATACAGCCTTGATGTAGTCCTTTTCCTATTTGGAACCAGTCTGTTGTTCCATGTCCAGTTCTAACTGTTGCTTCCCGATCTGCATACATGTTTTTCAAGAAGCAAGTCAGGTGGTCTGATATTCCCATCTCTTTCAGACTTTTGCACAGTTTATTGTGATCCACACAGTCAAAGATTTGGCATAATCAATAAAGCAGAAGTAGATGTTTTTCTGGAACTCTCTTGCTTTTTTGATGATCCAGCGGATGTTGGCAATTTGATCTCTGGTTCCTCTGCCTTTTCTAAAACCGCCTTGAACATCTGGAAGTTCATGGTTCACGTATTGCTGAAGCCTGGTTTGGAGAATTTGAGCATTACTTTACTAGCGTGTGAGATGAGTGCAACTGTGCATTTGAGCATTCTTTGGCATTGTCTTTCTTTGGGATTGGAATGAAAACTGACCTTTTCCAGTCCTGTGGCCACTGCTGAGTTTTCCAAATTTGCTGGCATGCTGAGTGCAGCACTTTCACAGCATCATCTTTCAGAATTTGAAATAGCTCAACTGGAATTCCATTACCTTCACTAGCTTTATTCATAGTGATGCTTTCTAAGGCCCACTTGACTTCACATTCCAGGATGTCTGGCTCTAGGTGGGTGATCACACCATTGTGATTATCTGGGTCATGAAGATCTTTTTTTGTACAATTCTTCTGTGTATTCTTGCCACCTCTTCTTAATATCTTCTGCTTCTGTTAGGTCCATATCATTTCTGTCCTTTATGGAGCCCATCTTTGCATGAAATATTCCCTTGGCATCTCTAATTTTCTTGAAAAGATCGCTAGTCTTTCCCATTCTATTGTTTTCCTCTATTTCTTTGCATTGATCATTGAGGAAGACTTTCTTATCTCTCCTTGCTATTCTTTGGAACTCTGGATTCAAATGGGAATATTTTTCCTTTTCTCCTTTGTTTTTCACTTCTCTTCTTTTCAGAGCTATTTGTAAGACCTCTTCAGACAGCCATTTTGCTTTTTTGCATTTCTTTTTCTTGGAGATGGTCTTGATCCCTGTCTCCTGTACAATGTCATGAACCTCCATCCATAGTTCATCAGGCAATCTGTCTATCAGATCTAGTCCCTTAAATCTATTTCTCACTTCCACTGTATAGTCATAAGGGGTTTGATTTAGGTCATACCTGAATGGTGCAGTGGTTTTCCCCACTTTCTTCAATTTAAGTCTGAATTTGACAATAAGGAGTTCATGATCTGAGTCACAGTCAGCTCCTAGTCTTGTTTCTGCTGACTGTATAGAGTCATCTTTGGTTGCAAAGAATATAATCAATCTGATTTTGGTGTTGACAATGAAAATAGTTACAACCCAATAAATGTTAGCTATTTTTATTATTATTAACTCTCACTTACAAATCCTAGTTCTAGCTTTCTTATTGTGGCACAGTTAACAAAATCCTGTATAAAAATGTTAATAAATATTTGAAATTAAGGTTGGTCTTCAGAGTGTTCATAATGGAGATAATCTAAATTTTCTGCATGCAATCAAAAGTCTTCTATAGGATATATATTTGCATATCTATATACATATGCCTGGTTTCCCTGGTGGCTCAGACAGTAAAGCATCTGCCTACAATGTGGGAGACCTGGGTTCGATCCTTGGGTTGAGAAGATCCTCTAGAGAAGGAAATGGCAACCCACTCCAGTACTCTTGCCTGGAAAATCCCATGGACAGAGGAGCCTGGTAGGCTACAGTCTATGGGGCCGCAAAGAGTTGGACATGACTGAGTGACTTCACTTCACTTCATACGTATACCCATATATACAAAGGTACTCACAAATACCAGAACCAGAGGATATAATAAAGTGGAAAAGTCAAGAGAATATATCATCCCATATCTAAGAATTTTAATCTTCTTTGACATTAATCTATTGAGAAATAGCTAAATATCTGTGAAGTTTTCCTATACCTGCACTTCATTTGCATGAAATCTAGGTTCTCTGGGCTTCTGATCAATTTGTGCTCTTTATTGCTAATTTGATGTATACATTCCAACTGAAGTTTAACTGAATAATAAAGCATATATACTAGTTGCACTTTTAACAGTGGTTTTTAATGAATTGGTCACAGTATGTTAATAATTGGAACAATTGCAGACCTCCAGATAGGGTGATGGAGGAGCTTTGTGAGATCTGTAAGAAATTTTTCAATTAATATCATGTAAGTCATTGAAAGGACTGATGTTAAAGCTGAAACTCCAATACTTTGGCCACCTCATGTGAAGAGTTGACTCACTGGGAAAGACTCTGATGCTGGGAGGGATTGAGGGCAAAAGGAGAAGGGGATGACAGAGAATGAGATGGCTGGATGGCATCACCGACTCAATGCACATGGGCTTGAGTGAACTCCGCGAGTTGGTGATAGACAGGGAGACATGGCGCACTGCAATTCATGGGGTCACAAAGAGTCGGACACGACTGAGCTACTGACCTGAACTGAAACAATGGACCAATACACTTATATATATGGTCACATATATTTATTTTATATGTAGGTAAACCATCTTAATATGTTAAATTGCTAAAATAACATATAGTAAGGTAGAAGGAATGTTCAGTTCAGTTCAGTCACTCAGTCGTGTCCAACTCTTTGCGACCCCATGAATCGCAGCACGCCAGGCCTCCCTGTCCATCACCAACTCCCGGAGTTCACGCAGACACACGTCCATCGAGTC